>NW_006497498.1:1856378-1928081 GCF_000471905.2 Amborella trichopoda
TTTATTTACTTTGTAAGACCTCGCCACTGTAAATTTGTCCTATCAATAGATGTATATATGTTTTGTCCGTCACATCTCAGGAATAATAGTATTGTAAAGTCTTGGGGTGTGACAGGAAAAGATAACCACACTGTCGACGAATGCTACAAGAAGCAGAACGTGTGCTTAACATGTGGCAAGCCCAGCCAATGGGTTAAGGATTGCCTTGTGACAAAGACCGCGGACCGACCAAAGGCACAAGGACGAGTGTTTGCTCTCACCGAACAAGAAGCCAAGGCGTCCACCTTGGTGATCAGATGTACACTCTATTTGTGGTGCTAGAGCCAAAGCCTTAATTGATCCTAGTTCCTCTTATTCATTTGTTGCACCCCATTTTGCTTGTCATTTAATTGTTACACTTGCATATCTCAATTATACTTTAGTAGTAAGCACATCTGTGGGGGATTCCTTGGAAATTGATAAGGTATTTAAACAATGTGGGATTAATATTGATGAGTGTGACCTACCTATAGATTTGATCCTCTTAGATATTCAGGACTTTGATGTTATTCTGGGCATGGATTGGTTGTACACCCATCATGCCATCGTCAAATGTCATGACATGACGGTAACCTTTAAATGTCCTGATCAAGCAGTACTGCACTTTGAGGGCACCAGGGATATTTCTCCTCTGCACCTTATTTCCGCCGTTTGGGCCTCTCGCCTTCTGACTAAGAAATGTTAAGGATATCTGGCTTATGTAGTAGATAATAAGGGTGTTCAGGCCTAACTAGAGGAAATACCGGTTGTTAGGGAGTACCTTGAGCTATTCCTAGAAGAGTTACCCTCCCTGCCTCTAACAAGGGAAATTGCATTTGAGATAGATGTAGTCCCAGTCATGGTTCCTATTTCTAAAGCCCCGTATATAATGGCCCTAGTTGAGTTAAAGGAGTTAAAAGAGCAGTTGCAGGAATTATTGGATCAGGGGTTCATCCGACCCAGTGTGTCACCCTGTGGTGCACCTGTCCTATTTGTCGAAAACGAAGGATGGCCTGAGGCTATGTATTGACTATAGGCAGTTGAACCAAGTGACAGTGAAGAATAAGTATCCTCTGCCTAGAATTGATGACCTCTTTGATCATCTCTAAGGGGCCCAAGTGTTTTCAAAGATAGACCTCCGATCAGGGTATCACCAATTGTAAATTAAGAAGGGAGATGTCCTGAAGACTGATTTTAGAACTCAATACGACCACTATGAGTTTCTTGTAATGCCGTTCGGGTTAACCGACGCCCCTGCGGTGTTCAAGGATTTAATGAATAGAGTATTCCGACTTTTCCTGGACGATTTTTTAGCAGTTTTTATTGATGATATTTTGGTGTATTAGAAGAGTTGGGAACTGCATGAGTAGAATTTGAGAACCGTCTTACAAACTCTTAAGTCGAAAAGATTGTATGGCAAGCTAAGCAAGAGCAAATTTTGGCTCCCTAGTGTAGCCTTCCTTCATCACATCATTTCTAAGGATGGGATCACAGTCGATCCGTCTAAGATTGAAGCAGTGCTTAAGTGGAAGAAACCAACAAATGTAACCGAACTTCACAAATTTTTGGGATTAGCAGAATACTACCGATGCTTTGTACAGAGATTCTCGAAAATAACAATTCCCCTTACTCAGTTGACCCAGAAAAATATGAAATTTTTGTGGTCAGATGACTGTGAGAGGAGTTTTCAGGAACTTAAGGAGAGATAAACCACAATCCCAATACTAGTCTTGTCTGAAGGAAATGAAGACCTTGTGGTTCATACCAATGCATCCCATAAAGGACTCGGGGGTGTACTCATGCAGAGGGCCAAGGTTATTGCATATGCCTCTAGACAATTGAAACCGTATGAGCAGAATTATCCAACACATAACTTAGAGCTTGCGGTCATAGTGTTTGCATTAAAGATCTTGACGCACTATCTCTATGGAGCCCGATTTAAAGTATTCATAGATCATTAAAGCCTCAAGTACCGATTTTTTCAGAAGGAGTTGAATATGAGGCAAAAACGATGCATGGACTTATTCAACAATTATGATTGTACAATTTATTACCATCCAGGAAGAACTAACGTAGTAGCCCATGCCTTAAGCCAAAAATCTGTGGTCTTTGTAGCACACCTGATGATTTCGAGAGATAAGATTGCTAGAAGACACAGTAGAGTGGCACCCAACTCTACCCCTTGATGATGGGGGTAGAACCCCAGCTCTTTCAACAAATTCGAGTAGCGTAAAAAGAAGATCCTCAGCTGATGAAAAATTGTCAAGAAATGAAAATGGAGGAAGAAGAGGATTTCACCTTGGGTAGTGATGAGATGTTGAGGTTCAAGGGCCGAGTGTGTGTCCCTAATAACGATAGTGTAAAAAGGGTTGTTTTGGAAGAAGCACACCACTCACGCTACACGGTACACCTTAGGAGTACAAAGATGTACCATGATCTGAAAATGGTCCTATGGTGGAACAACATGAAGAGGGATGTGGCTCAGTTTGTTCATAAATGCTTGACATGCCAGCAAGTGAAGGTAGAACATCAGAAATCCATCAGACCATTGCAGCCCTCGCCCATACCAGAGTGGCAGTGGGAACACGTCACAATGGATTTTGTTTCTGGATTATCCAGGTCAAGTGCTGACCATGATAGTATCTGGGTCATTATGGACCAATTAACTAAGGCCGATCATTTCTTACCAGTCCACATGACTTATACCTTGGATAAGCTGGCCCAATTGTACATAAGAGAAATTGTAAGATTACACGGTGTACCCATCAGCATCGTGTCCGACAGAGACCCTAGGTTTATCTCTAGATTCTGGGCCAGCCTACAATCTGCTTTGGGGACCGAACTTACCTTCAGCACCACCTTTCATCCTCAGACAGATGGCCAATCAGAAAAGACCATTCAAACACTGGAAGATATGCTAAGGGCGTGTGTTACTGATTTTAAGGGAAGTTGGGAGGACCATCTGCCCATAATAGAGTTTGCCAACAATAATAGCTTTCAAGTCAGCGTCCAGATGGCACCGTATGAGGCCTAAATGGGAAGAAGTGTAGGTCGCCCATCTGTTGAGATGAGGAGGGAGAGAGGAAATTACTGGGGCCCGAAATAGTCCAAATGACTTCAGAGAATATTGCCTTAATTACAGAGCGACTCTAGATAGTCCAAATTCGGCAAAAGAGTTATGCCGATAAATGCAGGAGAGACCTCGAATTTGAAATAAGTGATCAGGTCTTTCTGAAGATATAACCGACCAAGGGTAGTACGAGATTTGGTAAGAAGGGAAGGTTGAGCCCGCGGTATATTGAGCCTTTCAAGATTCTAGAAAGAGTTGGGAACATGGCGTACAAACATGCCCTGCCACCTGAACTGATCAATATTCACCATGTCTTTCATGTATCATTGCTGAGAAAATATCAACTTGACATCTCCCATGCTTTGGGATATGAACCAATCCCAATCAGGGAGGACTTGACTTATGTTGAACGACCAATTGGGATATTAGATCGGAGAATACAAGTGTTACACAATAAAGAAATTCCCCTGGTCCGGGTGCGCAACGGCAACATCACACAAGGGAAGAATCAACGTGGGAATGGGAAGATGAAATTAGGGAGAAAGACCCCCACCTCTATGATTAATGATTTTTAGGACAAAATCTTTTTTAAAGGGGGGATGATGTAAGGACCACAAAATTTCCTAGTCATGAGACGCGCATGGCGATAGAATCAGTAGAGGGGCAGCGGCGTGTGTGTAAAAGAGGTATCACCGCGCGAGAGAGGAAGTATCGCAGTGCGAGAGAGGAGGTATCACCGCGTGAGAGAGGAGGTATCGCCGCGTGAGAGAGGAGGTATCGCCGCTCGAAAGAGGAAGCATCGCTGCGCTAGGGAGGAGGTATCGCCACGCAAGAGAGGAGGTATCACCTCGCGAAAGAGGAGGCATCGCCGCGTGAGAGTGTAGGTATCGCTGTGAGCGTATCACCAGTTGGAGCGTCACCAAGAGCGCAAGGTAGGGCGTAATAGCTCAACACCGTGCCGAATTTGTCAACGCCGCGCCACCCGAGTGACTACAGCCACAACCCTTTTCCCCAACCACCCGCGGTGTCTGCCACAGTGAATCCTACCAACCCACGCGCCTATAAATTGCACCCCTCCTCACCTTCAACACCGTTTTTCCCTCTCTTTCCCTCAAACTTCCTCCTTTCAGAGGGTCTTGTGCTGCTATAGTTCGGCAACTGCTGGCTGGAGCAAGGGCGACCTGCGTGTGAGAATATAAGGGTAAAGCTGCTGTGGGGGAGTGAGGGGTGACCTGTGCAAGGGAGTTGGGAGCGCAGGGACCATTAGGTAAGTGGATTTAGTGTTGTGCCTTGAGATATTTCATGAAGCTAATGCTATGCCTTGAGATCTCCATGGAGTGGGGTGATATGAAAAACAGGAAAATGGTACGTTAAAATGCACGGACGTAGAGATGCATGGAAAATGAAAAGAAATGAGCGATTATCCTTTACTAATGAACTTGGATTTATTATAAAGGAAATCGTCTTGCCAAACTTGCTAATTTGACTTATGAATGGTGTGTACTATGATAGTAACATGTAAATACTTGTGGGAAAGGAAATTTCCAGCAACTGTGAGGGCTCTTTCGTTGAGCTTTTCGCTGACCAAATGGCACCCAAACGGGATCAAAATGGTATCGAACGAGAGATACATGGGTCTACTCTAGGTTTTCTTTTGATTCCATATTGAAATGTTGTATAGAGTGAAATATGTAGACCAAAATGTGAAACATGTCACTGCTCACAGTTGCTGTAAATTCCAGCAACTGTGACTCACTTTGGGCCAAGCCATTGCCCTAGCAAAAGGCCTCCAAACTCCCTTATATTACACCGTTAGAAAGGTCTGTGAATGGGCTCTAATGTTCATGTTTTGAGATTTCCGAAATTTCCTATAAATTGTGAGTTATGCCTCAAGATGCATTATCACATCACTACTTACTGTTTTCTAGCAACTATCACCTGTATGGGGCCACGCCTTCCATTTAGCAAATGTGGCTTGATTTCCTTGATGAGTAAAGAATTTAATTTTTCATTTGGCTATTAACTGAGGCATCGAATTTTCTTGATAAGTGAAAAGTGTGAATGATATATGATAATTGCTATGCTTGTGCCATAAGATTACGTGAATAATGCTTTGTCACAATGTGGTATGTGAAAAAGTGATATGACAATACCAATGTGATCACTTCATGATGAAAGTTTCATGATAAGTACCAAATTGCCAAAAATGATAACCTGGGTAAATACTCCATGCTAGCCTATGTAATGGGTGCCTTGTGCTATATGTTATATTGCTATAATGAGAATGTAATTTATTTGTTATAAAGCATTGAATTGGCATTAATGAATTGAATGCTCGAGCGAGAGATGAGGCCCTAATGGTGATCACTACACAATGGGATACGCATTGGTAGTGAACACTGATATGTTATATTAATTTGAGAATAACCATCGTTAATGAATATTGGCCACTACGTGATGGGATATCCATTGGTAGTGGAGACCGATGCACTAAGACAGTAATGCAGGCATGTTCCTTAACTTGTACAATGACAGAAACTGGTTAGGGGAGAAAACAGGGCCGCTCCCTGTGATTCTTGAGAAGAGATATGTGATTGATTGATTCTTTGTAAGGTAAGGGCCTGTCGAACCCCAATGCGTATTGGGGACCATGTGCATGAGTTGAGGTTATTATGAAGCGGATTACCCCACTTGTCATTACTTTCCCTCCTGTGGGATGGTAGAAGTCCTAAGCAACGAGATTGGCTTGGCCAGATGGATTGGGCTTCTACTAGAAGGAGTAGGTGGATTAAGGACTGAGTGTCAAATGAATGAATTATGTACGTGATTTCCTATAACTGTAATGTTGCATGACTATTGCTATTTGGATGTCATGTTTACAATTGATGTATTAATATGTTGATTACTGCTTAGGGCCACTGTTATGCAACTTGCTATATTTAATAAAATTGTTTAGACTTGTTATCAATGCATCACATTAGATTTGCTTACTGAGCTTCAAAGCTCATTCCACTTTTTCCTCCTTGTACTGAGAGTAGTAGGTTCAGCAAGAATATGGGTTGCAATTAAGGATCAAGGCGGTTGTTTCAAAGAGGAGATTTAGATCTTGTAGGTAGTTGGGCTCTCAATCCTGATTGTACTGTTTGCTACTATGTAACCTTGGGCCCTGGAGCCCTGAACTCTATTGTACTACTTTTGGGTTGTAATGTAATGAAATGAAATGTCTTTTCTTAGGAACGAATTTGCTAAGTTTTAGATTTTTAAGCTTGTGAGCATCTGCTTTCATTGGTTTGCTTGATTATCGAGATTAAGGCGTTGAGTCTGCTCCTACCCGAGTAACAAACGCTACCTTGGGATCACGAACCCGCGCCCGGTCACGATCCGGCACCAGAGGTGAGACGATCGGGGGTGGGGTCATGACAAATTTGATGGAGGGCTTTGTGATTGTAACCATTGTTAGAAAATTGGGCGATCTAACTGCTAACCGGCCGGTTAGATCGGAACCGCCCTGTGGCCGGTTTTGTTTTTGGGCTGTTTTGATGATCGACTAGTATTTAAATAAAAAATGAAAAAAAATGTATATAAATTCTCAAAAATAAGGACTTTGGCTTTTTGACAAAAATACCCTTTTTTGTACAAAAAAAATTAATTTTGGCCTAACATTCACATGGGCTTACATGGGCTACTGGACCACACTTTGATATTGTCGAACCCTGTTAAACTAAAAGAGGTTCCGGATCGCTCTTTGACATTGCCGGACCGTACTTTGAGCCTGTTGCCGAACCGCATGGGCCTATTGTCAGATCGCTCTTTGGCAGTGCCGGACCGTATGGGCCTATTGCTAAAATGTTCTTTGTGAGTGTCGAACCTCCACTATTATTTACTGGACCGATATTATACATCCAGACAGCCCTAAGAATACGCCGAACCACGTTTTTGTGGGAAAGGGGAGAGGGACATGGATAAAAGTAAGGGAAGGTAGTTTGGACATTTTCTTTTCTTTTTGTTTTTGAGTTGGGGGGTATTTGTTAAGATAGTCTATTTTGGGGTAAAAAGTGAGACAAAAATTTGGTTGGGGGTAACTTGCATAGAAAATCTTGTCTTGGGGGTCATTTGTAATTTTCTCTTTTGTATATGCGTTTTATATTTTAGTAGATTTTTTTTTGTATTTTTTTTAAAAAATTTCAACACTTTTTGACCGCCCAAGACTTGTCCGGTTAGAATGGTTGAATAAGCCAATTTACCGGTTAGGCCGATTAAATCGCTTCTGGGCCTATATCCAGTTAAGTGTTCCGGTTCGATTATACGAACATTAGTGACCGATATGATCGTTCTGAGAGCCTACTTGATAGTTACATTAATCGCTTGTGCGGACCTTGAAGGACATCCATGACAATGCACGAGCAAAACATATAAAATTAATATTAGTTATATGTGACCCCTTATAATTTTATGTAATTTCATGCGCTTGCTTCATTTGCCTTTGAAATGCTGGCCTACATTTTTCGATAAAGTATTAACAAAAGAAAACAAAAGAAAAAGGGCCTATTGTCGTAATTAAAAATACACATGCACGTATGTTAAATTGCACTAGAATTTCTTACCCACAAGGATAAGATTTGCTTAACCCTCTTCCCATTTTTCCTTTTGTCATAACATACTTTAACCTCCATTTAAAAAAGATAAACGGTCTCATAGTATGTAAATCCTTGATGAAAATTTCTAATGATATTAATATGTTTGGTTCGCGTGAAAATAGTTTTTAAGAACATATTTTTACATGCAAAAATGGCATCATGTGTTCAAGTGTGAAAATATTTTTATATCAATTAGTTCCTAATTGATGTGAAAAGGTGCACTAAGATCAATTGATATGAAAATATTCTCACACTTGACCGCATGAGAGAAGTTTTTCATGTGAAAAAAACCATTTTCACGCGAACCAAACGTGACATTAGTAAAAATACGACTAATGCATAATTTAATTACATTTCATGGCACTTTCCATTTGAGATGTCACTGCCTGTAAACATCATCGCCCACGATGTCTCAATGAAATAAGCCGACCAACTGCAACGAAATGCTTAATCTGAGCTACACGCCTGACACAAACCCCAAATAATACGCAACACCTACCACCAAATTCATTATTGATTAACCAAAGGTTTATAAATCGGACCGTGCCTACCAATTTTTTGGTTTCAATTGGACCGATTCCTTCGCTATATTGGAACCACCAGCATCATTATAGCTTTTTTACAATTAATTAGAATTGTCTCCTGGCTATAATGAAACCACATAAGTTAAATACGAAAATATTGGAAGGGTGTTGGTTGTACAAGGGGGCCACCTTAATTAGTCAAAGTAAGGTTCCTACCTTAAAGTAAAGTGCCTTTTTACATTGTGCTGGAAGACGCAGTTTTGTTGTGGAAAATTTTTATGATGGCAAATCAAGTAGATCCATAAAACACGTAAAATCATGAAGACGTATGTCTTGATAATCTGGTACAAGATGCACCATTCTTAAGACTTGAAGTCTTTTTTTTCTCGTATCCACTCTTAATATGCAGTTTTCTTAAGACTTGAAACTAGATGGTCTAGCTAGTGTAGTACAAGATACACTATAGCACAAGGTTGATACTGTTAGAAATATGGCCTATCAGGTCCTTTTATCTCAAGAATTTATTCTTCTATAATGGTAGAAAAATCATATTGTATAGTATATGTGAAATCCTAAGTAATTGACATTATATACTAGGATCCATTTTGAAGCTTTTATATGATGTTGCACTGGAGGGAAAATCCAGTATCACTGGAGGGAAAACCTAGTGATGTATTTGGATTCTTTATAAGAATTGTTTTTCTCTATATTATAGATATACAAAATTATTTAATTTCTAAATATCTTTTATCAAATTGTATGAACTCTTGGATGTCATCCTATTATGTGAGTCATAGTGTACTAATGATAGGTTTAGCTCATTATATAGGATTAACAGTTTGGTGACAACTTGTTAATCCTAATTGGCTACACTTAAGGGAATAAAGATAGAAGTTATACTTGGATCTCAACTCTTGTAGACTATGAATATGAGAGTTACAAAAGATGATTCTCTATAAAAATAGGTTAACCACTCAAGTAAAATATATAGAGAAGGATGGAAAATTGGTGAAGGAGATTCACCAAGAGGACTTTCAAGGTGGTCTGTCACCGGATGACTTCTTCTATAGGTTTTGGTATGGAACCTTAAGTCCCTCGTGTGATTTAAAGACAGATCCGACTAAATTGTTTATCGATTTTATTTATTTATTTATTGATTTTCATTATTGGAACTAACATATGCCTTATAAATGTTTACCTTACTTAAATCCCAATACACGAAAATATCCCTCTAAAGTTCCTACATATAGGGCCTCTGATTAATTTTGTTATTATATCTAATACCTTCTTATTATTTTTCCTTTGTATCCAATCCCTTGGGTGAATTGTTTGGGCTATTATAATGAAAGAAAAGCATAGGATGAGACTACTACTAGGGGTCACAATTAATCTTGATTATTTTATGTGAAATTAGATTGTTACATTTATTCCATTGACCAAGCTCAAAGTTCAAAATAAAATTCTTCAAAATTTGTAATACACCCATGCTATCAAATTTCACATGAGATGGTTATAAGTAATTATGACCTTATACAATAGATAAATGGTCTCACTGTGTAAAATCCTTGTATTATAAAATACCCCTTACGTTCAAACGATGAAAATCAGGTCACTGCATTTTTCTTCATTTTTTATGTTATGATTCATAGTCAATTTGATACTTTGAACTGACCTTAGGAAAAAATACAACAAAAAAAATGCTTTAAACTAATTTTTACGCATTTGACTATGTAGAGCATTTTCATGGCCCAAAAAAATTTACCTACAAAACTCACGGGGGTCTAATGTTCAAAACTATAATGTAGGGGGTTAATCTAAGTTTCTTTTTTTTTTTTGTTTTTTTTGTTTTTCTTTTTTTCGCTTCATGAAACCCCAATCCGTTGTCATGAAATTAATGTCAAAATAGTTTCTGAAACCTCTTTCCTACCTATGCAACCCCTTCTTTTATTTTTAATAAAAACTGAAATTAAGAAATGATGTTTCAAGAATTTTATGAAACCAACATACAAAATCTTATACTATTTTTTGAAAATTAACATAAAAAATCTTATATTTCTCTATTCATTGTTTCACAAAATTCTATCAAATTTTATGAAACAAAAATTCTGTCAAATTTATCATAAAACATTTACATTGATCAACAACAATCCTAACATAAGTTTTGAATTGAAACCAAAACTACCTTAGATTGATTTTTTCCTGTCATTTTCTTTGATTCTCCTCAGTAGTTTACTGTCCGTTTGGAAGAATGCTACGTCTCCAACTACCTCTACCACAAGTGGGATCCCAAATGTTAAAAAAGTCTTAAGACAAGTCATTGGATTAATAAATTCGTGGAAAGAGAAAGGAAAATTTGGAAAAGCGAATCCATGGCTAAATCAAACGCATGCCGTGCACGACATTTAAGGCGGTTTCCCTTTCCCTAAAACCACCATTTCTCCAATTAGTGGCTTTCACATTGCCTTTAATGAATCCTCAAAGTCAAATCTAATTTTACCGACTTTAAAAAAAAAAAAAAAAGATAAAAAGAAAAGAAAAGAAGCCACAAGTTCCTATTCCTAAGTTCGCTTAGCCAATTTTATGGCAATGAGTAATGAGAGGGCATAGCCGAGCCTCCAAACAATCAAATTAAAGCGCACTTTTGAATGGCATAGAGAAATGTGATTTTAACGTTTGAAATCTTTGTGATAGCTTCAAAATATATTTTCATCTTTAATTATAAAATTCAAAGCTTTAAAAATAGTATAAATCGAACAGATCTATGAAAACTTGAAAATCTTGAAAATTGGCCGTCTACAAATACGTTTCAAGATGCATTATTTTCAAAACTTGAAATCCATTTTTTTCTCATGTCCATGTATCTTGATGTTGAGATGATCAATTTGAGGATATTTGGACATCAAAACAACCTCGTCTAGCAAAATTTTTGAAGTGGGTTCTAATTTGATTGGTTAGAGCAACTGCTCTATATAAACCTTTTGCTTACATAAAGTATCAATCAGAGATATTTTTGTCAATCTCGTTATTGTAAGTGTAGCAGTTCGCCCCAATCCAAAACCACGCGTCCTATTTTTTACTGTTTTGTTACCGATAGCAAAAAGGAAAATTGTTTTATGCGGGCTGGACCGCATGACTACATATGCAGTCCAAAAGAGTGTAAAGCATCCATCTTATAGACAATGGAAACTAATAGTACAAATGTTTTCTTACTAGAATTATTATTTCTAATTTTAAAATTTATTTATTTTTTTATATTCATGATCTCCATGTTACATATTACAAGTCCTTATAAATTAAGTCTAAAAATCAATCTCAAAAATATATTTATTAATAATTCTGCATTTCTACATATGCCGGCTTGGCTACATAAAAAACCGGGAGATTAAAAATGGGAAAAATCTATATAGAGTAGAGGCTCTAAACAATAAAATTAGAGCCTATCTCAAATATTTCACTTGAAGAAGATGTTTTGATGCCCCAATATCTTTAAATTGATCATCTCGATGTCAAGATGCATGGATATGAGAAAAAAATGGATTTCAAATTTTGGACTAGAGTATTTTGTAACGCATTCAATTTTCAAGATTTTAAAGTATTCATAGATCTGTCTCTCTATACTATTTTTGAAGCTTTAAAGTTTATAAATAAAAATAATTATATATTTTAAGGCTATCACAAAGATTTTCGATATTGAAACCAACCATATTTCTCTACACTATTTGAAAAGGTAGACTCCAAGTTAATTGATTAGAGCCTAGGCTCTATACAAAAAGCACCCATTAAATAAAGGCCAAACTATTTTCTATCCACTTATGCCCCCCGGCAAAATCCATGCAGAATTATCTCAGCCATCTCTACGACCCAGGGAATAATAGTTTCAAAAGTAAACTCTCTGTACTATAAAAAAAAAAAATACCTCGACATTGAATAGAAACCCTCCAAATTTTTTAAAGGGCTTGATCTCGGTCTCACAGAACTTAAAATTCAAATTTTTTTTTTTAAATAATCATCTAGTAATTTTATAGGATTCCCAAATTTTTGAATTACAAAAAATAAAAAATAAAAAAATAAAAAAATAAAAACTAACAAGTGTTTAAATTAAGGGTGTAGATGAGCAGTATTGTCTTGAGGGAGCATAATATGTGCGCCCAAAGAAAAGAGCATGAATCTCTTTAGCGTGTAAAACATTATAAAACCCCGTCCCATTTCCTGCAAACTGAGTAGCAATGGGGAGGCTTCTGGTTTTTCTCTCTCTCTTCCTTTCTCTCTCTACTCTCTCTCAAGCCCAGTTACTACCCGAATTCCCAGAAACCCAAGCCCTGACCCTACATCACCCTCAGAATCAATCTCTGAAACAAGAAAACGAACCCAAGCTCCTCCTCCCCACCCAGAAATCAGAAACTACTCATGGCGATTTACCTGAAACCGTCAATTCCCACATGGATTCCCATATTCGCAACTTCCCTGCTGAATCTGATGAGGTTCCCCTACCGGTTTTCTCATTTCCCAGCCACTTTCCAGCAAAAACCCTGCCGTCCCATCATGTGCGAATTTACCTGCCGCTCGGGTTCCGTTTCCGTTGCCATTGCTATCAAGCCCATCACAAGAGGCCCCATGATTTCAATCGATATCCCTTTCGGTTTTTGAAGAGCATGCCAGTTGTGGAGCATTTTCCTGGAATTTCTATCGATTTCAGGCGGTCTCAGGAAGTTCCTGGCGATTTCAAGCTGAAATTTGAAGGAGACATGCAGTTTCCGGTGGGCCCAAAAATAGAATTTCCCAGTGAGCGGTCTCAGGAAGTTCCTGACGATTTGAAGCAGGAATTTGAAGGAGACGTGCCATTTCCGGTGAGCCCAGAAATGGAATTTCCCGGTGAGAAGGTGTGGGGAAGGAGAGAGGAAGAGAGAGGTGGTTTAGGGATGGTTGATGAGGAAGAATGGAAAAAGAAGACAGAGAAAGAGGGTCTTAGGTTTCATGGGCATGGTAATGAGGAAGACAGGGAAAAGAAGAGAGAGAAACGGGGTTTTAGATTTCATGGGGACGATGACGATGAAGAAAATGAAGAGCCACGAGAGAAACGTGCATATAGGTTTCTTGGCAGTGATGAGAAAGAAGAAGACGGAGAAAAGAAGAGAGAGAAGCATGAAACGAGACAAAAAGAATTGAAAGAAAAGAGAGAGAAGCATGTGAAGAGAGCAAATGAATTGATAGAGAAGAGAGGGAAGCATGAGAAGAGAGCAAATGAATTGAAAGAGAAGAGAGAGAAAGCGGGTTCTCGATTTCATGGCCGTCGTGATGAGGAAGATAGTGAAAAGAAGAGTGAGAAACGTCGATATAGGTTTCATGGCAATGATGACGAAGATAAAGACAGGAAAGAGAAGAGAGAGAAGCATATGAAGGGAGAAAACCGAGGGGTTTCACCGGGAAACCGAGGAGGAAGAAAGGGAAGAGAAGAGAGAGAGAAAGGTGGTTTTAGGTTTCATGAGAAGGAAGAGAGGGAGGGAGAGAGGCAGTTTTCACGCAATGGCTTCCGAGAATCATCCTCCCACTGAGAACTGCCCTTGTTCTCTAGTTGTATGAGACAACAAAGATTGTGTATGTAGATTACTACAGTACGTTAAACACAGTATGTGATTCGCATGGTATGCGCATGGTTCTGCATTAGAGTCTTATTTTATGAATTTCACTATATAGCTCTGTATTCTGAATTTCTAGTTTGGCGTATGCAGTTGCGATATGCATTATAAATAACCATGTTTGGGCCCATCTTTTATCCAACAATGTTGCGATATGTATTATAACTATATAACCATGTTTGGGGGCATCTTTTATCCAACAATGTGAAATTTTCGGTTATTAAATCAAATTTTTTTTTAGCATATCGAATATTTTTTTTAGATCCTTTCAAATTTGGGTTTTGAGATGCTGGTCTTAACCCTCAATCCTGTACTTTTGATTCAAGCATGGCATCCATCGTATTGTTGTGCACGGAAGCTCTAAATCCGACGAGTTGATTTTTGGCAAATAAAATACAATAAATAAAGCACGAAAGATATACACAATAATACAAATATTTGCGTCGTTCACCTTAGAAAGTCTACATCTATAGATCACAAAAAACTGAAATCCACTATATCAATGAAAGTTACATCATAGATTTTAGATATAGAGTTACCTCTCTAACCTCCACAAACGCTCAAGTCGAGTAAACCCTTTTAAACCACTTTATCTTCATTCTCTTTATTTCTAGCAATCATTACCGACAACACCAGATAAAGACACGAGAGCAACGAGAAACTGACTTTCATTCTAACTAAAAGGCGAAACAACGCAAAATCTCCATGGGACTGCTTCTCTACAAGAAACCAACATCTCACTTTGCAAGAGTCTTCATGAGGCACCATCAATGTTTCTCTTCATAGGAAGCTCTCTTCTCTAAGAGGAAATTGCATCTTATGAGCATGAGGCTCTGTCTCTCTCTCTCTAGAGGAACCACCATTCTCATATGGTGACCCAAATAGGGCACACAAATTCTCTGCACTTTCATCTCATATATATAAGTTAGGAATCCACACAAAACAGGAAACTTCTTAAAAATATTACATCTATCTCAAACCAAAGAGATATATCCAAGAGTCCTAATCTTTTTGGATCTCTATTTCCTTTAGGAAACTTATCAATATCAATCTCAACCTCACTCCCACATAATATAGGAATATCTAAAATCTTTGCTTTGATACCACCTGTTCTGCGCGGAAGCTCTAAACCCGACGGGTTGATTTTTTGGTAAACAAAGTACGAGAAATAAAACATGAAACACATACACAATGATACAAATATTTATGTGGTTCACCCCAGAAGGTCTACATGCACACGTACGACAAACTGAAGTCGACTATACCAATGAAAGTTACATCATAAATTTTAGACATAGAGTTACCTCTCTAACCTCAACAAAAATCCAAGTCGAGCAAACCCTTTTAAACCACTCTCCCTTCTTTTTCTTTACTTCCGGCAATCATTACCGACAACGCCAGATAAAGATGTGAGAGCAATGAGAATTTGACTTTGTCCTTATCTAAAAGAGGAAGCAACCCAAAATCTCTATGGGAACCACTTTTCTACAAGTAAACAACCTCTCATACTGCAGGAGTCTTCAGGAGGCACCATCAATGGTTCACTTTATAGGAAGGTCTATTTTCTAAGAGGAAATTGCATCTTATGCACATGTGGCTAAGAAAATTGTATCTTATACACAGGAGGCTCTGTCTCCCTCTTTCTCTAGAGGAACTACCATTCCCATATGGTGATTGAAATAGGACAAACAAATTCTCTGCATTTTCATCCCATATATATAAGTTAGGGATCCATACAAAATAATAACTTTCTGAAAGTATTACATATATCTCAAACCAAAGAGATATTTCCAAGAGTCCTAATCTTTTTTTATTTCTATTTCTTTAGAAAACTTATCAATATTAATCTCAATCTCAATCCCACATAATATGGGAATATCTCAATGTCACATATGTCACATAATATGAGATTATTTTATGTGGGTGATTTTGGAAAGTTTCAAATCCAACACGTATTTCTCATGATTAAAGCTTGGATGGTTGGAGTGTAAATGCAGCAAACAGGAATTAATGTCCTTAAGAGTTTGCAGGAGGCACCATCAATGTTTCTTTTCATAGAAAGCTCTATTTTCTAAGAAGAAATTGCATCTTATGCACGTGAGGCTGAGTAAATTGCATCTTATGCACATGACGCTCTGTTTCCCTCTCCCTTTAGAGGAACCACTATTCCCTATGGTGACTCAAATATGACACACAAATTCTCTGCACTTTCACCCCATATATATAAGCTAGGAATCCACACAAATAGAAAGCTTCCTAAAAGTATTATATATATCTCAAATCAAAGAGATATATCCCCGAGTCCTAATCTTCTTGGATTTCTATTTCCTTTAGGAAACTTATCAATATTAATCTCATTCTCAATCCCACATAATATGGGAATATCTCAATCTCACATAATATGAGATTTCTTTATGTGGGTGATTTTGGTTAGCATCAAATCCAACATGTATTTCCCATTATTAAAGATTGGACAATTGGAGTGCAAATGCAACCAAAGGGGATTAACCCTATGTTACAATTCAAGAAATGGAGATTTGTTTCTTTTCTAAAATCACTGATCCCGATCGGAACTAGTCGATCCAAATTGAGAATAAATGGGCCGATCTGGATCCCATCAAATAGATGGAGCTGGCTAGTTACCCCCATGAATCAGCTTGTTCCAGTCTACCCATGAATCGGCATGTTAGATAACTCGATGACTTAGCACGATTCCTATTTTTTATTAGCGTTTAAAAAATCGATAGTCCAGATGATAATCGGGATCAATAATGGATCAGACTGATATGATGAATTGGCTGGTGACTTAACACAATTTCAATTTTTTACTATTTTCCTTTTTTGATTTTTATATTTTTAAACTTTCCTTTTTACTTTGGAAGTTGGCCAGGTGGCACACTTGATTACTTCACACAACCATGAGGCTCCTTCCGGGTCATGCTTCAAGTATGTCTCCTTTTATAAGCTTCTTCCCCTTGTACCTCTTCAAAATTCCCGCTGTCAGATAAAAAAGGAGCGCAATATACTATGCTCACTAAGGAGGATACTGTGCATCTCCTCCCTCTCTGAAAACACCTACTCAGGAGAATTTTTTTGAACTAAAATTTTTGGGAAACATTAAGAGAAAAATTTTGAATTTTAAGTTTTGCAACCCTTAGATCTTATTCTTCATAAATTGGACAGTCTTTATACAATCTTGAGGCATAAGTCTTTTTTTCTCTTTTATAAAAATTTTATTCCAAAAATTTTCTTTTTTTTCGAGATTATCCTATAGGTGGTAAAGATTACATCCCAAAATTTAAGATCCAAAAAGTACTCATAGAATGTTTGAGGAAGCAAATAGGTAGTATCCTTCCCAGGGAGAAGGAGATTTTTTCAAAAATAAATAAAAACAAAGTTTCCCTCATGCTTTTACTACAGGAAAATTGTTTCACGCGCACTAGACCGCAAGACTACATATGCGGTCCAAAAAATGTAAAGCATCATGTTGGAAGATATTTTTCATCATCATGGGGCCTCCGCTCATTAAAACCTAGCAAACAGTGGAAATTTCGACAGTATCAAAATAGCCCACGAACTAGTCAAGATCTTCATAAGAACTCTCAAAAGCCTCTTGCCACGTTTCATCGTAATCCGACATATACGGCAGTGTAGACATAGAAACAGTTTTGGCAGAATCCGCTTCTAGCACTTTGAAATGAACCCTATAACTAGAACTATATTTCCAGTGTCTCAATTTTCTATGGGACTACCTCCATTAGATTCAGAACAGTTGAAAACTCTCAGGGTTCAAGTTTCAGCGTAAATGGACATCTCAAGAAGAAGTTATAGGTAAAAGAACGAAACAGGGGAAACCATACTGTATTCCCGTGCGACCACCCTGCAACTAGGCTCCATTAAAGGGGCATTCACAAACAATGACTTGCTATGCTTATATCTCCCTCATTCGAGATCGGATCGCATTCAAACTTGTTGGAGTGTGTCCGTCTCATTGAGGCAAGCGTTTTGATATGCGGCACGCCCCGCGGCGACGCCCGAGCTCGTAGAAAAGCTAGAGAAAATTTGCTGATCCGTGAAGAAAGTGTTGAAAAATCAGCAGCGTTGTGTCTCACTCAAGTGGCCAAATCACACCACTCGCGAACCCGACCGACGCAAAACTAATTCCATCACATGCGTATGGTCTCAGGCTATCTCTGATCTGAACCCCGTTGAACCCTACGTGTTCAAGGCAAGGCCTTCTTGGGTTGAAACCTACGCGCCATGCATCCCACAGCTCAGGGCAGCGCCAGTTCTGTATCAGCTCGAGCACCAGAGAGTCCTCCACTTCGTCCTCCCTCTCACCTCACACAGCGTCACTTTGTGAGAGATAGGTTCCTACCCCGTCTCTCACACACACAAGCTCGTGGGTCTCCACCTTCCATGGTCAAACCTGTTGATCGAGCCCGGGTTGACTCCCAAGTCACCTGGACGGCTAACCCTAAAGGTGCACATGTACCAACTTTGCAGGTTCCTTCTCTCTCCTGACTCAGGTAGAGTCATAAACCAGCTCCTTCTTATGTTGACCTCCCTTCACCGAGCAAGCACCTCGCGACCTGATACTCAAAGGTTTTTCCTAAATTACCATCTTGAGCCACCCTCAGATCAGCCCCGCATCCGGGCCTCACAAAGGGACTCGGAGCAGCGGCCTGATGTCTGATAGAAGACTCCAGCCTCCAAAGCAGAAGCTCAGGTTGTCTTCTATCCTTGGGCCCCACTCCCTACTCCAATTAATAGACAGCCCTCGCATGTTCAAGAAAAGCGGGTCAGCCTATACCTCAGTCCCAGTCCTGGGGTGAAGTCCACAGCAGTCTCAAGATTAAGCCAAAGAGAGGCATACAGATCCTGACCAGAGAGGCCTCCAAGGTAGTTGAGGTCACTACTCTCGAAGACCAGCTGTCTCGTAATCCCTTTTTCCCTCTCTAAACTCTAGAACCTAAGCGAGTCCAAGAGTATTGCTAGGTCATTACTACCAAGCAACCATGGTCCCAAGAAGGTCGAGAACCGATCCTCACAAGATTGGCATAGAAGGCTCGAGTCCAATCGGGGCATGCTGAGCCTCTGCAGACTGACTTGCCACATATGACTCACCAACCTCAGCAGTCCACTGCTCCACCTGGCTCTGACTCTCCAGAAGAAAGGTCAGTGTCATGGTGATCAACAAGTTTTACGACTCCCAAGAGGAAAGGATGAACAGGTTCGAGGTAATGGTGCAGTCCATCCATGAAAAGCTGGAATGTCTAGCAGCCTCTAGGTCCCCTTCTTCTCACCACAAGACTGATTCCTTGTTTGGCGAAGACACAGTTCCCAGGCAAACTACCGCACTGGTCTCCCAAGACAGATCTGCCTCTTGAGGGGTTTCCCAGACCGACATAGATGTGATGAACAAGGTCCCAGGCATGCAAGAGGCATCGCTCTACCAGAAGTCGCGCCCTTCATACATTGACTAGATGTCGTTTCCCCCAAACTATCAAAAGGGAAACTCCCCTAGTTTAATTGTACTACATCTCCTCATCAGCATACCACTCACTTCCAAGCAGCCTGTCGAGAGACAATGACTGACGAGTGACTCCTCCTCCACCAGTTCATCGAGACTCTCGAAGGGCCAGCCTTTTAGTGGTAAGTTCGGCTGCCTCCAAACTCGGTGCACATTGGTAGGAAATGGAGTAGTTGTTTTACCAACGCTTCTACGAAGTCCAAAGGAGTGTAGTGACCATCGAGCTCCTTCCTCTGACTCAAGACCTTGGTGAGCCGATTGACAAGTTCATCGCTCGATGGTGAGAGTTGGCAACATTTCATGCCACCCCATTGACTGAAAAAGAAGCTGTCCGGACCTGCATACGAAACATGCTACCGAGATCGCCCTACATATCAAGGCCTCCAATCCGCCCTCCCTGTCAGAGCTCATCTCTAAAGCAGTTTGTATAGGGCTTCTGTCCAAGCAACATGGCGGATCTCTTCAGCAAACCTTCCGGTTCGAATTCTCGCTCAAACAGTCGGAACAACCAGCAAAAGGTGGTGTTCATTGCGGCCATCACCATGACTAACACCAAGAATGCCGTCCCTCAAACCATGGACCTCTCCAAGACACGAACGCCTCAGGTCGAGGGCAAAGTGACTTCAGGATCTAGCACCAGAATAAGGTTTACCCCTTCGACAAGGAGTGGATTCCTGCACTGCTTCGACTGCTGCCAGAACAAAACATGATCCAACTGTCAGACTACCACCATTGGAACTGGCACAGTTTAAAACCCATAGGGGTCAAATTTTAGCTTGAACGGACACTCTAGGAAGACGTTATAAGCAAAAGAGTGAAACAAGAGGGGCCGCATACTATTCCCATGCAGCCACCTAGCAACTCTACTCCACTGAAAGGAAAGTCACGACCAGTAATTGTTGAGGCCTATATCTCACCCGTCTCAAGTCGGATCGTGCTCAAATTTTGTGAGCATGTTCGTCTAGTCAAGACGACCGATTCGATATGTTGATCGCCCTATGACAACAACCGAGCGCGAAGAAAAGCTAGAGAGAAGTTGTTGATCCGTGAAGAAAGTAGAGGAAAACTCAACAACATCGTGTCTCTCTCAAGCGGCCGCTTCATGCCTTTTGCAAGCTCGATTGACGCGAGACCGATTCCATTGGGGGCTTAAGGTCCCGGGCTATCACTGACCCGAACCCCGTACATGATGAACGGTCAAATTCTGCACACGAAGCCGACGAAGCGACTGCAAATTTCGTCGTCGAAATTCTAGATTCTGGCCAAAATTTCAAAGTTGCGAAATCTTCATTCGACCACAGAATCGAGCTACGTTAGTGGCCCCACGATAGTAATGACATGTTGAGTGTAGTTCAGCGAAGAAATCACCAAAAAACATCAAGGAATGAGTACACTATCGATCCGAGGTTTCAAGATCCACTCAAATTTCAAGCCACATGATCGTGCACTAAAAACACGATCCATGGATTGTCGTTGGGATCAAAATGTTTTTCATGCCGAGCCCCACAAGAAAACATTCATCTTATGATCAACCGGGTATCAGAGCGACCACGTATCATCCATGCAAGATCACACAAGTTCTAGGGCAACACAGGGATTGTTCTGGAATTCCACAAATTGTTAAGAAGGGGCAAATCTATCATTTTGTGCCTTATTTTCAAAAATCTTTTAATTCAATTTAATCTTAAAATTACTAGCAATTAGGTTATTTTTTATCATCCACCCATGTTTGGGGCAATTACATATATATGTACCAGCATTGTACGTAGAAAAGACACACACAGGATCAATCTCCTTGCAAAAGATAGAGTTTTTTACTAAATATAGTTTCTCTCTCTTCCCACTGTTGTGTCATGCTTGAGAGAGAGTGAGGTGAGAGAAACCTTTGACCGGTACCCTTAGGTTCGAAGTAATCCTTCTCTCTCTTCTTTTTTTTCCTTTTCTCTCTCCTCTTTTCTCTCTTCTTCTCTTTCTTCTTCTTCTTTCACATCAGAGCTATCCTCAGAGACCATGTGCAGTGGCAGTGTCGTGCATGCCTCTCTGGTAGCCTCACAGGTCGTACATGGTGATGGCAATTTCATGCACGCACCTCTTTCTCCCTCTGTTCTATCTCTTTCACAAGGCCTACAGACAGCGCTGCACATCGCTGTCTGCAGACATATCCTAAGCGCCTCAGTGAAGGACGCGGGTAACGAAGCCTATCGCCGCCAGCAAGGGCTTCACCCTGCCGCGTGACTGTTGTAGACCGCAATACTCGTCGCTGTCCGCAAAGGGTTGAGGCAACACTTATCGCCACGCACTGGCTTCTTCTGCGCTTCCCTGTGCTCATCGTCATGTGCTCTACTAGAAGTAATCGCCATGAGACTTATGAGAAGTTATCATCGTGCTCCTCATTAGGAGCCATCATTGTTCGTTAGGAACATGTCGCCTCCTCGTGCTGCCAACAGCAATTCCCATTGCCGTTTGGATTCTTACTCCCTCTGCTGTCTCTCTCTCTCCTCTTCATCCTTTTCCCTTCTAACATGACTAAGGGTAGATCTAGCTTAGCACCGCCATCTCGATCTCGATTTTGAGTAGTATTGCCACTGTGCTGGTCCTAAGGACCATGCCTGTCTTGCTATCACTTTGAGTCGATAATTGTCTGAATGTCATGCTAGCTTCGCCTCTCCATCAAGTTTTTCTTCTCTTTTCTATCTTTATCTAAAACTTTAAGTTTCATCATGCTCTCACATGAATATATGTTTCCCTAAGAAAAAGGTAGTTCTTCTTGACCCACTTGTCTGACAAATTAACCATTGAAGTGTTGTGCAGAAAACAAGAGGATTACAAATCAAGGGAGGCGATTTTGAACCAGCTAAAGCAGCTTGGGGGCTTTCTTCATGATATAAGAGGGCGCCCATGCGAGCCAGCCCGAGTAAGTCCTGAACCCACCTAAAATTCCTCTCTCATTGGTTGGTATACCTGCCCTTACTCTCGAGCAAGGTTCTGAGAGAGCTATCTCAAACCCAGGGTTCACCAGAAACTTGAGGTACGTGCCACCAGATCATCTAGATTCGGAAGGTGAGATCGAGATTCCTAACCAGCTTGATGATTCCACTTGGGACTTACTACCCTTTAGTCGGCTCGCTCTTGTTTGACCAGTATCCTCTTTTACTTTCTGCATTAATTTTTATGGAACCTGAGTTGTTCAACCCAATCATCCGAGTTGGGGACTTCCTTATCCCCGCACTCGTGACTGTCCCAGGGAAGAGAATTGCTCAAGCTTCCTTTCTTACTCTCCTCCTGAGTTAGAACTCACAGTCCAACTCTCAGGTTATCACCTGAATCGGTGCGAGAGGTGACTTAAAAGTCCCCGCCTTCTTGTTGCCTCGCCCTAGTGGACCCTCCACCAAGGCTACTTGCATCGGTGGCACATCTGCCACCACACATGGCATGCACCCTGCTACTGGAAAGTCCCTTACTGTTCATGATGCTGAGGCCCGTTGGAAGGCTGCCCCTATGAATCTCGTGAAAGGCAAGCAAGTTGCTATCTCTCCTGAGGTTCGCTGCAAGGCAACGCCCCATATCCTTTCACTGCTACGGACCTCTAAACCTAGAGGCTCGGCACATCGAGGTAGAGACCGTGTGGTCTCCACCCCTCGCACACACCCAAGGGCTCGTAGTCCATCCACTCGAGCCGCACCTCGGGGAAACCCTCACATTGCCTTTAGCTCTCATCCAGGGCTAGGCCTTCTAGGCCAAACCCTGCATGCGTAATGCATTTGCTTTCCACAACCCGGGGCAGCGCTATCTCTACGCCACCGCGAGCACATGAGGGTCGACCACTCCGTCTTCCCTTCCAGCACACACTGCTTCACCCAGTGAGAGGAGGGCTTCTGCCTCATCCCTCACAGCCACAATCTTGTGGGTCTCGACCTCCTCTGGTCAGACTCATTGACCGAGCCTGGGTCGACCCTTAAGTCACCTGGACGGCTAACTCTAAAGTGCACAAGCACCGTCTTGGCAGGTTCCTTCCCGACCTCAACTCAGACAGATTCGTGAGCCAGCTCCTTCCTCTATTGCTCTCCCGACACCATAAAAACACCTTGATCCCTAGTACTCGAAGGTCTTCCCTAATAGTACCATCTTGAGACAGCTTCAATTAGCCGTGCGCATGGGCCCCACAAAGGAACTCGGGGCAATGACATGCTGTCAAACAGAGGTCTCCAGCCTCCAAGGTAAAAACCTAGGCTACTTTTCCTCCTCGAACCCCATTCCCTGCTCCAGCTTATAGACATAGCCCCTGTAGATCATGACCAAAGAAGCCTCCAAGGCAGTCGAGGCCACCACCTTTGATGACCTCCTGCATTGTAACCCCTTCTTCCCTCTCCAAACTCTAGAGCCTGATCAAGTCCAAGAGTATTGCTGGGTCATCACTACTTAGAAGCCACGATCCCAAGACCGTTAAGAACCAGTCCTCACAGGATCTGCATACAAGGCTGGAGTCCAGTTGGGGCAGGCTGAACTCCTCCTGACTTACTTGCCACGCACCACTTGTCGATCTCGGCAGTCTGCTGTTCCGCCAGGTTCTGACCCTCCAGAAGAGATGGTCAGTGCTATGGTGATCAATGACCCGGACGATGCTCAAGAGGAGTGGATGAACAAGTTCAAGGAAATGATGCAAGCTATACTTGGAAAGATGAAACACCTAGAGGCCTCCCGGTCCCCTTCTTCGACCGATTCCCCACCTGGTGAGGACACAATTCCCAGGCACACTCCTCCATCAGCCTCCCAATATAGTTCTACCTCCTGCGGGGTCTCCCAAACCAACATAGATACTATGGTGGCCCATAGCCTCAAGCATATAGTCCCAGGCATGCAGGAGACACCGCTCTATCAAACGCCATACCCTTCATACATAGACTAAGTACCCTTCCCTTCGAAATATAAAAAGGGAAAGCTCCCACTATTCAATGGTACTATGTCTCCACACCAGCATACTTCTCACTTCCAAGCGGCCTGTCGAGAGATGGCAACTGACAGATGATTCCTCCTCCACCAGTTCGTCGAAACTCTTAAAGGGCCAAGCTTCCAGTGGTATGCTCGGCTGCCTTCCAACTCGGTACACACATGGTAAGAGATGGAGCAGTTGTTCTACCAACGCTTCTACGAAGTCCAAAGGAACATGGAGACCATCGAACTCCTCACCCTAATGGAGGACCATGGTGAGTCGGTTGACAAGTTCATCACCTGCTGGAGAGAGTTGGCAACCTTCTATGCCACTCTCCATGTCAGAAGGAAGCGATCCAGACCTGCATATGGAACATCCTTGCCTAGGTCGCTCTACATGTCAAGGCATCCAATACACCCTCCATGTCAGAGCTCATCTCCAAGGCAGTTCGTATTGAGGGATTATTCAAGCATCACGACAACCCTCGTTAGCATCTTGCCAGCTCTAACTCTCGCTCCAATAGTCAAGGCCGACAAAAGGCAGTAATCAATGTGGCCGTCACCATGGTCGACACCAAAGGAACGATTCCTCAAACCCTGGAACCTTTCCAAGGCACAGGCGTCTCCGACGGGGGGCAAGCAGCAGTCCTACAACAGTGTCCTGCCTCCCAAAAATTCTCGACGAAATGACTATTAGGTCCAGCACCAGAATAAGGTTAATCCATTTGACACAGAGTGAACGCCTGCACTACTTTGATTGCTGCTAGAACAGAACATGATATAGTTGTCGGAGGCCAATACTGCAGAGTTTGCTGAGCAGAGGCAAACGATAAGTATTGTTTCTTATCACAGGAGGGTATGCCACCCCACTTACAACTGCTAT
The DNA here is from genome assembly GCF_000471905.2 of Amborella trichopoda. The sequence goes on from NW_006497498.1 coordinate 1,881,609, forward strand.
AAGCTCGACAACAGGATCGAAGCCCTTATCAACAAGGGTTAGATAAAGCGTGAAGAGATGAAAAGAGAGTTTGAGAAAATTGAGGTTTCTCACATATCTTGGATTGATGGGGCACTCGCTATCCTTTGTGTGTTTTTCTCTATAATGCTCGAAGAAGGGCTCGTCACTCCCAAGCCGGCAAGGTAGCCCAAGTTCCTGTCTCTAGGAACCAAGAACCTCTGGTGCGCATATCACCAGATATGAGGCCATGACGTCAGCGAATGCACTGGCTTCCATAAGCTCTTGGCAGAAAAGATGCAGCAGTGTCAGGAAGTTCAAGGTAACCCATAAGGACACCCTTGAGTCCCATTTTTGCATGAGAAAGAAGACCTCCTGACGCCAGCCCAAGGAAGCACTAAGCTAGACCCTCTGCAAGCCCCCTTCAAGGCAATGTTCCAACAAGGCCTTGTCACTCCCAAGCTTGCCAGGCAGCCGAGGTGTCTTGCCCAGGGCACGGAAAAGCTCTGGTGCCCATATCACCAAGTATGGGGCCACAAACTCAACGAATGTTGTGGGTTCGAAGCTATAGTCGCAAAGAAAGTCCAGCAAGGCCACATCGTTTGTGCGGTTCTCCAAGAATGCATCCAGGCCGTCGCTCCCATTCTAAAGAAAGCTACACTACCAGCCCCTTCTGAGTATACGCCAGACCCTTCAGAGCCTTCGACCTCTCAGCCCTAGAAAGTCTACCATGGGCGAAGTAGGCTCAAATCCTCGAAACGTGAGGCAGTTTACCAAGCTAGGGCTACTGACCAGCCTGATAGGGCAGTTCTCAAGGATCCCAAAGGAGACAACATGCACCTAGGTTGGCCCACTGAAGGAATCAACCTCCTCAGCCACCAGTTGAGGAAGAATTTCTCAGGCCCCTTTCTCCATTGCCAACCTTGCAAGACTTTATCCCAAGCGCAGCTCGCCTTGTCCTTTCGTTTAATCAGGTGGACATCTCTGAGTCACCAACAGCTCTGGATTTCCACAATATGGGTGAAGACACCAAAAGCACTCCACGACGGTCAAACACGGGCCAAGACCTAAATATCCCATGAACATGTCGAATTCCGACAACGATGTAAAAAGCTGCCCAGAATGTTCTAACTCTTCTTCCCCTCCCTCCTCTTATATTTTCTCCACAGGTGTAGCTCGACGGTGCCCAGACTTCGACACTCTAAACAAAGAGTTCGGAGACACCAGCCTCACCCAGCCACAATAAGAGTGCCTTAGAGAGATGTTGGCCCAGGCAGCTGGTTCTCGACAGCCGTTGACGCCCTGACAACCCAAGAAAAAACCGTGTCATCTTCAGGTTCCTACTCCCAAGAGGCCTTCCACATGATCCAGGTGCATGAAGCGTCACCTAGCTCGGGGCAAGCACCAAGTGATCCCAATCACGAGGTCCAAAACTCCCCTTTTGAAGCTTACCCTTCCATCAACTAGACTAGCCAGAGACCGGCGCTGTCCCACACTGTGCCCCTCTGAGAAGCCGAGATGTCCAGATCATGGGCTTCTACTTTCAAGGTTAATGAAAATCCTAGTGAGTATCCAGACAAGGAACTCTAGGAAGCTCCAGAAGAGTAGGAAGAAGGCGGTCAGGCCACGTTTGATGACCTTGAAGAGATCAACCTAGGGGACGAGGCTGACCTAAGGCTGACTTTTATCTCAGCAAAAATGTCCCTAGAGGAGAAAGAAAGTTATATCTCACTCCTCCGAGCAAATCTGGACATCTTCACTTGGCACTATCATGAGATGCCTGGTCTAGACCCTCAGATTGTTGTCTATTGCCTTAGTATTGATCCAACCATCAAACCCATGAAACAAATATCAAGAAGGTTTAGAATCGACCTCGAGATGCAGATCGATGCTGAGGTGAACAAGCTCAGGCAAGCAGGATTCATACGTGAAGTCAATACCCAAAATGGTTAGCAAATGTTGTCCTAGTCAAGAAGAAGAATGGACAAATCAGGGTCTGTATTGAAATCCACCATTTGAATACTGCCTGCCCCAAGGATGACTTTCCCCTCCTGTTCACCGAGATACTGGTCGACTCCACAACTCATCGCCAAATCTTCTCCTTTATGGATGGGTACTCCGGTTATCAAATTAGGATGGCATCAGAAGATGAGGAGGGCACTACATTCTTGACCCCAAGAGGCATCTTTTGCTACGCTGTGATGCCTTTCGGGTTAAAGAATGTCGATGCCACATACCAGGGGGCCAATGTGACCATCTTCAAGGACATGATCCACAAGGAGGTCGAGTGCTATGTGGATGACCTGGTGGTGAAATCTGAAATAAAGGATGCCCACATATAAGACCTCAAAAAGGTATTCGAACGACTGTGGTATCACCAACTCAAAATGAACCTCTTGAACTGCACCTTTGGCGTACGCTCAGAAAAGTTCTTAGGGTTCATCGTGAGGCTCTTAAAACATGATGTTATTGAAATAGTTCATTGAAATCTCATTGTTTATAATAGTTTTGTCTATTGGTTGTCCCCCTTTTATTGAGGCGCTTTTAAAATGATGGTTGAACCCTCTAATTCCATTAGAAGGTCATATCCCATGGAGATTGACGCTTTGGCATTGTCATGGACCATGTAGTAGGAGAGAGACCGAGAACTGGAGATTGAGCCAGTCAAAATCAAGGCAATTTAGGACATGCCACCTCTTGCAACCCTCCATGAACTGCGATCTCTCCAGGGACAGCTCGCCTACATTCTAAGGTTCATCTCGAACCTTTAAGGGTGATGCAAGCCCTTTTCACATCTCCTAAAGAAGGACACTCCCTTCATATGGGATGAGGCGTGCCAAGCTGCACTCGATGACATCAAGCAATACTTATTGAATCCTCCAGTTCTCTCTACACCAGTGTTGGGAAGGCCTCCAATCCTATACATGACCGCTCTTGATGAGTCACTTAGGGCACTCTTAGCACATAACAATGATGAAGGGAAAGAGACAATGCTCTACTATCTCAGCTGCAGAATGCAAGGGGCCGAGAAGAATTACCCTCCCATCGAGAAGATGTGTCTAACCTTGATCTTTGTGGTACAGAAGCTCAGCCATTACTTGCTCGGTCACGAGGTCAAGTTCATCTCTAAGGCAGACCCGATCAAGTTCCTTATGACCTTGTTATGCTTGTCAGGACGTTTGACCATGTGGGCATTATTGCTAATGGAGTTCGACATCACATATGTACCACAGAAGGCAATCAAAGGTCAAGCCCTAGCAGACTTTCACACGGCTCACCCAGTTCCTTCAAAACCTCCCCTGTCGAGCAACCTCCCAGATAAAGAAGTTTTATGTACATTGCAAACTCAACTGTGGGAAATGTACTTTGACGGAGCATTCCAATTTGATAGAGGGGGTGTTGGAGTTGTGTTCTTAACTTTCGATGGAGAAATGATCCCTCTATCCTTCTCACTTGCAGAGGAGTTTTCTCATAACGAAGTCGAGTATCAAGCCCTCAAAATCGAACTGGAAATCACCCAAGAGCTAGACCTGGAACACCTGAACATCTTCAGTGACTCTGAGCTGGTCATCCGACAGCTTAAGGGGATTTATGACGTAAGGAAATATACCCTCAAGCCTTATCATGAGACGGCCAAATCCTACATGGTCCAGTTCGATGATTTCTCCCTCAGTCATATCCCTAAAAGGCGGCATGTGCAAAAAGAAAAGAAGGAAATGGAAAAGAAGAACATAAAGCCAGTTCAAAAGAAGTTTGTTTCTTTTATTCTATTAAAAAGAGTTACAAGTTACAATCAAAGGTCCATTACTAAGGAAGTTACAAAGCTCTTGCATTTGAGGATAAGAGGACGACTACAAGCCAAAAAGAAACACTCTCCTCATGAAGAATAAGCAAACCCACGAAAGAAATGTCTCTCTCATGAAGAAGAAGCAAACCCTCCAAAGAAATGCTCTACTCATGAAGAAGAAACAAAACCACTTGGAGAAGTTAGCTTCAGTCCCATCAAAGAGGAGGGTTACAGGACAAAAGAAGGACCCAACCATTTTCTAGTCAGATTCAATTCATCTGACGAGGCATGGCTGGTTTCCAAGGAACCGGCCCATGATGGAACAACTTGGACTTCACGACTGTGCTGGAGGATTTGGCTTCCAACAGACCGCAGTGGCACAGCCTTCTCGTTTGCCATCACTCTTGACCCCCATGAGACATTGCCGCCCAAGATCATCGTCGTGCGTGACTCAACACCATGCGCAACACAATGCCACGATCTACCATCACCACGCGAAAACAACGCCGTGCTAGACCATCGTCGCGACCAGCATGCTTCTGAACATGGCTATCGCTATACGTGACATAAGGACAAGTGAAGGAGGCGCCGCATAGGACTTAATGTCACACATGACCTTGACGTACCTCGCTTCCCACCATCCCCAATTCCTAGAGGGCATTAACCCTTGTGTTTCTTCAATTTCCCTAGCTACCTGCCCGTGGCGACCGTCCACATTCTCGCTACCTTTCATCTCCTTTGCAACCCTTTGGATTTAACCAGAAACACTCCTCTGTCAATTGAAAAATCCCATTTGACCCTGTTCTTTCCCCTACCAGCGTTTCTCCTCTTCGTTGGGAATCCACTCCCAACCACCTCAAAGTCCTTCCCTACCTTCTACTGGTTAATGAAGTTAGTAAAACCCACCGAAAGTCCCCAGAAGACTTCCCTGCAACCCAGTGGGTCTTCCCTTCCCCATGGTTTCCCACTTTAGCAGTTCACCAAAGCTCATCAGAATTCCACTGAGTTTTTGGTGAGCCCAATGCAGCCCCTTCTCTTACTACTCCTACAACCAGAGGACTGACAGAGCCCTCTAAACTCTCTGCGACCTCCTCAACAACATAATGATCGGAGGAGCAGCGGTACTCCAACAAGGGATCTCTGCAAATCCTACTAAGAACCCAAGAAACCCTATTCCCTGCTAAAAAAGCCTCGACACTTCCTAAAAAGGTCCGTAACACGACACGAAGCTTTGCGACCTCCTGAAGCTCACTAGAAAAACTCCTAAGGGCCTGTCCCTACAAGTTTTGGTCGGAAATTTTATGCTGGAAAATTCCTTGCCAAAGGCTTTGGCTCTCTCTCTTTAAAAATTATTTTACCCTTCGGTAAAACAGTGAATGGGGTTTTCCCCCTTTTATACCCTGCGATGCCGCAAACTACCCTCGACACACATGAAATGACATTCTAGTCCCCAGTTTTTGAGGGCAGTAAGACCAGGCCGGGTCGGGTCAAGCTTGAGACCCAAAAAGGTCATACACGGTAGCTTCATTCAAAGGTCAGCGCTGCGCGCTCCGTCAGAGGACTATCGTCGCATGCCTTGTCTAGAGGCTATTGCCGCATGCCTCATAAAGGGGTCATCGTTGCACTCCTCGTCAAGAAGTCATCGCCACACGTTTCGTCGAGCGCTACAGTCGTGCGCATCGCCAAGGGGCCTAATGCCATGTGCGCCACCCGACACTTAGTTCCACGAGCATGTCGTGGCACTCTCAGTCGGACCATCATCCTATACTCTCAGGAAGTTCATCCCCTGCACTACAGCCTCACTCCTTAGGGAGTCCTGCCTCCGGTGATGGCTCTACTCCCCATGGAGTCACATTCCCTCACCACGCCACGATCCATGCTGCATGACCTTAAACTATACAGTCAAGGTCTAGTTGTAGGACTTTAAACTGCAAGGTCCAAACTATAGGACCTTAAACTGTAGCAGTGGTCTAGTTGCATGACCTTAAACTACATAGTCCTTGTTTCCTGACTCTAAACTGTAGCAGAGGTCTAGTTGCACGGCCTTAAACTGCATAGTCCTCATTTCATGACTCTAAATTGTAGTGAAGGTCTAGATGCACAACCTTAAACTGCATGGTCCAAACTATATGACCTTAAACTGTAGCGGTAGTCTAATTGCACCACCTTAAACTGCATAGTCGTCGTTTCCTGACTCAAAACTGTATGACTATGATCCAGCTGTGTAACCTTAAACCATAGTGTACGTCCTGACCGCATGACGTTAAAAGGTTTAACATGACGGTCCAAACTACATGACCTTAAACTATAGCAGAGGTCTAGTTGCACGGCCTTAAACTGCATAGTCCTCATTTCATGACTCTAAACTTTAGTGAAGGTCTAGTTGCACGACCTTAAACTGCATGGTCCAAACTATATGACCTTAAGCTGTAGCGGTGGTCGAATTGCACAACCTTAAACTGCACAGTCCTCGTTTCATGACTCAAAACTGTATGACTATGGTTCAGTTGTGTGACCTTAAACCTTAGTGCATGTCCTGACCTCATGACGCTAAAAGTTTTAGCATGACGATCCAAACTACATGACCTTAAACTGTAGCGGAGGTCTACTTGCATGACCTTAAAATTCATAATCCTAACTGTATGACTTTAAAGTGCATAGCTATGGTCCGAGCTACAAGACCCTAAAAACTGTAACGCACAGCGCGATAAATGGCCCATGCGCACTACTCCAGATGAGAGATAGATCAGTCATTCGCTAAAAGGGTATCTCAGTGACATCCCTAGTGGAGTTAGATGCATGCAAGGGTCATACCTAGCCCCTTAAACCCCAATGGGTGTGTTTCGCACCAACATCCCAGTAAGGGTTACATCCTACTGCAACTCACTATCCCTAGGGAGTTAGGGCCATCCTTATCCCTTCAACCCTCAATGAGGTTCATATGTGCTCTGACCTGTCAACCTCAGCGGAGTTACGTACACCCCATTTCTCATTATCCTCATGGAGTCACACTGGCCCTCCTAACCCCCAGTGAAATCTCTTCCATCTGCCACTCCTCGAGTGCTGCCATCTCCATCTAAAACCTCTCTTCTTGTGAATAGCCTTAACCACCATTATCTCTAAGAGTCCGATGGCTATCCACAACTCATCCCCCATGTAACTTTACCTACATGCCCACACAATGGTCCATGCAGCATGACCTTAAATTGCACAACTATGGTCCGTGCTGCATGACCTTAAACTTCATAGCCATGGTCCAATCCGTATGACCTTAAACTATAGCAGAGGTCTCGTTGCATGACTTTAAACTGCATGGTCCTAGTTGCACGACTTTAAACTGCATAACCACGGTCCAAGCTATATGACCTTAAACCATAGTGCTCATCCTGGTTGCAAGACGTTAAACTGCTTTGCCTAGATCCAGGAGGCATGACCTTAAAGACGCCCCCACATATGTGCACACCTTTTACGTGAATCTTCATGCACGTCTTCCCTAACTGACCCGTTTGTATGCGCACACCACCTCCATTTCCTCCCCTGTGAGTCTACATATGCACACGCATGCCCTTCGCGTGCATCTTCACGCACACCTTCCCTAGCCGGCCGATTCGTGTGCACGCACCACCTTCACCATCATTACCATCCTTTCCCCCAGTGAGTGTTACCCACGCTCACCAAATGGTGAACCCTTTCGCAAGCCATACTTGTCGTCAGCTAATGGATCACCAATGCTCACCCACCATCCATCCATCAACAACTCTTCACAAGGCAACTTCATGCCATCTTCTCAAGTGAGTCAAAGTCATCACTAAGCTCACTCTATGGCCTCCACAAATTACCATTCATCACCACTACGGTCCAGCTGTATGACCCTAAACTATAGTGCACGTCCTGGCCACATGACATTAAAAGGCTTCGCATAGGTCTCGGAGGCACAACTCTAAATACTCCTTCACATGAAAAAATGGGCATGCTGTACACCTGGACAAGGGAATGCCATGAGTAAAAATGACGGATGGGCATGGTCACGAAACTATGAGTAAGAGAGTTTCGTGAAAAAACAAAGTCCAAGCACAGTGAAAACCCCAAAAGGGCGTCATGAGCAAAAATGGATGAAAAGGGTGGACATGACTGCAGGTCATGGGTAAAAGAGCCAAGAAATAATAGAAGTTGGCGAAAACCATCTTCACGGTGCAACTTCCCCTGTTCAAGTGAAAACCCGCAAAAGGGCACTTGGACCGACAAGGAAGGATGACACACGACTGTCGCCTTAGTCGACGTTCAGTTTCCATATAGTCAAGATCCTAGCTAATGAGGTCTACCTAAAATCCCCAAAAGCCAGGATTTAATCGCAACACCAGATGACTCGTCAGGGAGTGAGAGCCGCATAAGATCTCCCACGTTTCAACATGGCTCATCAGGGAGTGAGAGCAGCATAAGATCTCCCAGCAATCATCACTCATTAGGGGGTGAGAGCCACATAAGATCCCCCACGTCTCAACATGGCTCATCAAGGAGTGAGAGCTGCATAAGATCTCCCAAGATCATGGCTCATCAGGGGGTGAGAGCCGCATAAGATCCCCCACGTTTCAACATGGCTCATCAGGGAGTGAGAGCTGCATAAGATCTCCCCATTTCAACAACAACAATAATCGTTAAGGTTGAGGACGATGACTAAAATATCCTTTCAAAAATTCTAAGGACCATTATGAAGGTAAGAAACTGACGAAGCCAGGGTCTAACCTGCCACAGGCTTCAGGGTACGTCTCGCTAAAACCCCCTAACGTACATGGAATCAGACTTTCAGGATGGGTCAAAAGCTCCCAACTGGACCCCACTAGACGGGACCTACCGAGATACCCTGGGCATCTAAAGCGAACCTTGTGTAGCAGTTCAGACTGAGAAACAGTTCCAGCAAAATAACGGTCTAGCAAACAGTCAAAATTTTGAAAGTTTCAGAATAGCCCCAGAACTAGCTACGATCTTCATGAGGTCTCAAAAGTCACCTGCCAAGTTTCGTCACATTCCGACATGTCTAAGGCAGTTCAAAATAAGAAACAATTCCAGCAAAATCGGCCTCTAACATCCTGAAACAAACCTTATAACTAGAGCTACATTTTTTATCTCTCAATTCACTGTGGGACCACCACCATTGGAATCGGAATAGTCAAAAACCCTTAGGGGTCAACTTTTAGCTCGAACGGACACTCCAAGAAGAAGTTATAGGCAAAAGAGTGAAACAGGAGGGGGTCTCACGCTATTCCCATGCGGCCACCCTACAACTCCACCCCATGGAAGGGACAGTCATGACCAGTGACTTTGGATGCTCATATCTCACCCGTCCCAAGTCGGATAGCTCAAATTTGGTGAGCATGTTCGCCTAGTCAAGACGAGCGATTCGATATGTGGCACGCCTCGTGACGACAACCGAGCGCGAAGAAAAGCTAAAGAGAGGTTGTTGATCCGTGAAGAAAGTGTAGGAAATTTAACAGCATCGTATCTCGTTCAAGTGGCCGGATCATGCCGCTCGCGAGCTCGATCAATGCGAGACCAATTCCATTGCGGGCATAAGGTCTCGGGCTATCACTGAACCGAACCCTATACATGATGAACGGTCAGATTTTGTACACGAAGCCGACAAAGTAACTACAAATTCCGTCGCCGAAATTCCAAATTCCGGCCAAAAATCCAAAGTTGTGAAATCTTTGCTCGGGTCACGAAATCGAGCCACGTTTGTTGTTCCGTGATCGGGAGGGCATGCTTAGTGTAGTTCAGCAAAGAAATCACCAAAAAACATCAAGGAACGAGTAAACTATTGATCCGAAGTTTCAAGATCCACTCAAATTTCAAGTCACATGATCATGCACTAAAAACACGATTCATGGCTCGAAGTTGGTATCAAATCAATTGCCATACAAAGCCCTATAAGAAAATAATCATCTTACGATCAACTGGGCATCAGATCGACCCCGGATCATCCATGCAAGATCACGCAAGTTCTAGGGCAACACATGGATTGTTTTGAAATTCCACAAATTGTTAGGAAGGGGCAAATCTATCATATTGAGCCCTATTTTCTAATTTATTTTAATTGAATTTAATCTTAATTTCCAGCAGTTGGGGTTACTTTTGATCATCCACCCATGTTTGGGGCAATTCTATATATACGTACCAACATTGTACGTAGAAACAACACACACATAGGCGTAATCTCCTTGCAAAAGAGAGAGTTTATATTGAATATAGTTTCTCTTTCTTCCCACTGTTGTGTCAAGCTTGAGAGAGAGAGTGAGGTGAGAGAAACTTTTGATCGGTACCCCTAGGTTTGAGGTCAGCCTTATCTCTCTTCTTGTTTTTTCTTCTTTCTCTCCTCTTTTCTCTCTTCTTCTCTTTCTTCTTCTTCTTCCCCATCTGAGCTCTACTCAGAGGCCATGCGCGGCAGTGGCAGTGTCGTGCATGCCTCTTTGGTAGCGTCACAATTCGTGCATGGTGATGGCAGTTCCATGCGTGTGCCTCTTTTTCCCTACGTTCTATCTCTTTTGCGAGGACTACAGACGACACTGCTCATCGTCGTCTGCAGACGTACCCTAAGCGCGTTAGTGAAGGACGCAGGTAATGAAGCCCATCGCCCCCAGTAGAGGCTTCACCCTGCTGTGTGACCACTGTAGATGGCAATACCCATTATCGTCCGCAAAGGGTTGAGGCAATACTCGTCGCCGCATACTGGCTTCTTCCACGCTTCCCTACACTGATCGTCGTGCGCCCTTTGAGGCGTAATCGCTGTGAGACATATGAGAAGTTATCGTCGTGCTCCTCGTTAAGAGCCATCACTATTCGTTAAGGACATGTCGCCTCCTCGTGCTATCAATGACGATGCCCATTTTCATTTGGATTCTTCCTCCCTATGTCGTCTCTCTCTCTTCTCTTCATCCTTTACTCTTCTAACTTGACTAAGGGTAGATCTAGCTTAGCATCGCCATCTCAGTCTCAGTTTTGAGTAGTATTGTTGTTGTGCTGGTCCTGAGGACCATGTTCGTCTTGCTACCACTCCAATTCGATAATTGTCCGGACGTCATGCTAGCTTGGCCTATCCTTCAAGTTTTTTTTCTCTTTTCTATCTTTATCTAAAACTTTATGTTTCATCATGCTCTCACATGAACGTATGTTGCCCTACGACAAGAGTGGGTCTTCTTGACCCACTTGTCTTACAAATTAACCATAGAAGTGTTGTGCAGAAAACAAGATGATTGCAGGTCAAGGGAGGCGATTCCGAACCAGTTAAAGCAACTAGGGGACTTTCTTCGTTATCTAAGAGGGCACCCACGCGAGCCAGCCTGAGTAAGTCCCTAGCCCACCTAAAATTTCTCTCTCATCGGTTGGTATACCTGCCTTTGCTCTTGACCAAGGTTATGAAGAGCGATCTCAAACCCCGGGTTCACCAGAAACCCAAGGTACATGCCGTCAGATCATCTGGATCCGGAAGGCGAGATCGAGGCATCTAACCACCTATATCACCAACTATGGGGGCCCTGAGCTGAAAGAATGTTCTGGTTCAAAGCTATAGTCACTCGAAAGGTACAAGAATCCACATCATCTGCGTCGTTCTCCTCGAGCACTTTAAAGCCATCGTTCCCATCCAAGAGGAGACCCCACTTCAAGTCCCTTATGAGCATACATTGGACCCTTCAGAGCCCTCGATTTCTCTGCCCTAGGAAGTCTACCATGGGCGAAGTAGGTTGAAATCCTTGAAGCGTGACACAGTCCACCAGGATAGGACTACTCATCAACCTGATGAGGCAGACAAAATGCTTTCTCTGGAGTAGGTCAATCCACCGATGGAATCCCATCCCTCAGCCACCAACAGAGGAAGAATTCCTTAGGCCCCTTCCTCCACCGCCGACCTTGCAAGACTTCATTCCAGGTGTAGCTCACCTTATCCTTTCGTCCAATCAGGCAGACGTCCTTGAGTCACCAACAGCTCGGGAACCCTCCAATATGGGTGACTACGCTAAAAGCACCCCACAATGGACAAAGCCAGGGCAAGACCTAAAATACCCTCTGCTATTGTCCAAAATGGGTGATGACACTAAAAGCACCCCTCAACGGTCAGAGCCGGGCCAAGACCTAAAATACCCCCTGGACACGTCCAATTCCGGCGATGATGTAAAAAGCTGCCCAGGACATTCTAACTCTTCTTCTCCTCCCTCCTCTTCTATTTCTTCCACAGGCACAGCTCGACAATATCCAGACTTCGACGGTCTAAACAAAGATCTTGGAGGCACAAGCCTCAGCAGGTCGCAGCAAAAGCACCTCAGAGAGATGCTGGCCCAGGAGGTAGGATTCTCGGCAGCCGCTGACGCCTTGGTAGCTCAAGCGAAAACCGAGCCATCATCAAACTCCTCTTCCAAAGAAGCCTCCCATATGGTGCAGATTTTGGAAGTACCACCCAGCATGGGGCGAATGAACTTGAGATCAGGGAAGATTCTACAACCCATGCCTAAAAAGCTCAAGGTCCTCAAGTTTCCTAATCTGTCACTTTTCCCTAAACCTCAACCTCAAACCTCTACATCCCCAATACAAATCCCCATTACTTCTCCATCAACCCAGACCGCACCGGCTGAACAACAAAGTCAGTCAGTGCCACAAACCAAAACTCAACTAAAGCCTATTCCTAAACCTACCCTACTCCCTACACTAGTGACTGGATTAGGAACACAAAAAACTTATGAGGATAAAGTGAAATACGACATAATTTAGCACTTGAGAAAGATTTCAACCTTCCTAAGCATCTATGTTGCCCTTCTACTGTCAAGAGACTATCGTATGGCTTTGGTTCAAGATCTCTCTAACCCAGAGGTGTACGAGACTGAAGTGGATCCCATTGAGGTCAACCCAGCCATCGTGAGTGGGTGCTTGTCAATCTCCTTTTCCGAAGACGACCTTCAGTTGAGAGGCAAATTCCACATTTGCCCCCTCTTTGTGAATGGTGAACTCCATGCCTACCCTATCAACTAAATCATGCTGGATGGTGGGTCAGCAGTCAACTTGATCCCAAGAAGGATCCTCACCCGATTGAGATTAATATCTGATGACCTCACTTCTACTCACATCACCGTGCAAAGTTTCAACCAATCAAGAGAGAAGCCAGCTGACACGGTGTGCCTTCGTCTCAAGATCAGTGACCTCAACGATTATGCTTAGTTCCATGTAATCGACATCGATACCTCCTACAACGTCCTGCTTGGTCGTCCTTGGCTTCACGATCAGGGGGTGGTTCCTTCCACACTCCACCAATGCTTCAAATACAGCCGAGATGGGAGGCAGCACATAGTCTATGCTGACAAAAGACCATTCCCTATAGCTGAGACTCACTATGCTGAAGCCAAGTACTATTTCGCAGACCTTCCAGTTCTAGAAAAGTCAAAGGATGATGATTGGAAGACTGTGATAGAGACGGGACTCTCGTCCCATGATGATGTTGAAGACTTGGGGCGAATGATCATGAACATGTTCAAAGAAGACGAAAGACAGGGCAAGATCCTCCCTTTGACTCCGATCTACCCGAGTATACCTTGCCACCTCTCCGAGGTCATGGTGTCCTTTCCCGAAGACAAAGCCTCCCCCTCTACTTCTAACTCGTCAGAACAAAATGGAAAGCTAGAAGCAACCCTTGAAATTGAGGAAGCCCTAGAGGTAGACCTTCCAGCACTGAGGATCATCTATATGCCAGACCAGCAAAAGGTTCTGCATGTCCCCATTGCTCTTCTAGGGCTGAATTGGCACACTGGCTACCATAGAAGGTACTCCAAATTCCATTCTCCTTGAACAAGGAGATCATTAGCAACCACGAGAGGGTCCCACACCTCTCAGAAGCTCCCAAAAAAGGATAGACAGACAAAGGCCATCCTTTTGGCTCTCAGAAACAAGACCCCATGGTTGAGCTGAGAAGCAAGGTTCGTAGCCTCCAAAATTAGTTGGAGGTTATGCACATCACTTCAAAGCATTTAAAGGGGTTCTTCCCTGAGACTCAAACTTATGACAAGCTCAAAAGCAGTGCACTGCGAATCGTAGCCAAGGCTCCCCCAGATTAGAGCATTTACAGCAAATAGGCTCACCAAATCATGAGAACCATGAATTATGAGCCCCTATCCAATCAAACGCCAAGGGCTGAGGAAGCAACCGCTCCCCCATTCGAGGTCATTGAAGCCACAATAGGTTTCCATAAGACAAAGAAAGGAGTGGACTTTTCTTTTTCGTCGCAAGCTATGAAAGGGCGGAAGCAATGAAATAGGAAAAGAAGAAAAATAAGAGACATACATCTCATAGGAAAGAAAAGAACTGTTTCATTCATCATTCATCAAAAAAGGATATTACAAGTTTGTTTCTTTACAAAAAAAATAAAAATAATAAAAAGAAGATGCTGTCAAAAATGGTCAATGATCCCATTGACCCTTCCCTTGCACTCGTAAGCAAAAGCTCTCTTTGTCTCGAGGTCCACTCTCAATTCGGTCACCAGCCTAGCCTCGTGCTCCACTAGGGCTAGCTGCTCACCCAAGGAGTACTCGAGGTCCAACACCTTCTAGCCCAGTTCCTTATCTTCGGCCTCCCAAACTGCCGTCGCCTCCTCCAGCCTAGCAAGATCCTGTGACTATTTAGCAATTTTCGCCTTTTAGGTCTGCACCTTGTTATTGCCCGTTACGGCCTTCTCGGTAGAAGCAGACTTCTGAGAGACGATAGCCTCTATCTCCCCTACCTAGACATGTGCTAGCTCTCGGTTATGCGCTCGGGAAGCTTCCAATGACTCTAGCTGTGAGCCCTCTAGACGCATTGCGGCCTTTTCCACCTTCAAAGCCCTCATCCTCCAACCCAATAGCTCACTGGTAATGCTATCAAAGTAAGGAAGGACTTCGGGCGCATTCCCTAAGGCGATCCCCCTCAACTCTAGGATTGTTATTCCAAGCACTTTGAGGGACAGTTCCTTCAGCTTCTGGAGGCCCGTCCAAAGCATCTCAAAAATGATGTCCAACAGCCGATTGAATGTAGGCCTGGGCAATGCAGTGCGAGCGATCATAATAAGAGGATCCCCAACTGCAACCAAGGCCTCAGGCTCCCCAGATTCAAGAGTAAACTCAGGCTGCTCTGGTACCTCAGCAACGGCTCTCTCGTTTAGATCTCCTGTCATGATCGCATCGGGCTCGACCCTTTCAGGCTCAGGTGCCATAGCTTCACCCTCTGTTAGCTCCACAGCCTCAGCCGAGGCAAGGCCGACCTGCTCGCTTGGAGCTTCTACCTCAAGCTCAAGCCGCACCACGAAAGCCTCCTCTCTCGGGGCAGTGATCTCTCCCTGTTTACCCTCTTCTCGAACCGCCATCACCACCTCGACAGGTTTGACACCTTGTTTATGATGAAAATCTGATAGATCTTCCGATGAATATTTCTCAAATTTTAACACCTTAAACTAATTAAAAAGTTATAAATGAAGTAGTAGAGAAAGTGGGACATAATGAATTTAGATATGAGGCCAGATTTGCCTAGAAATGAGCAGATCTACTCTAAGATCTATGGCAGAGCCAGCATGATCCCAAGCATTCAAATATGATTTTTAAGACAAGTTAGTGAATCAAATATAAATAAAAGAAGAAAAATAGTAGAAATAAGAATAAAGAGAAGAAGAAATAATACCAAACCGGGCCGGATGGCCCGAGATTCCTAAGCCTTCGAGGGCTCGCCCGTATCAGAACCGGTCCTTTTTGCTTCTCTAATTCGGATGTTGACCAACAGATCTTTGGTGTAAAGGGTTAGGTCTAAGATTTTTGTGCCCTAATTCTAGTTTTGATCTAGGGTTTTTTTGCCCTAGGTCTAGGTTTTCTCAGTCTTGGGGGTTAAGACTTCAGGAGGCTAGGGGTCTATCTTCTCTAGGGTTTTCAATCTAGAGATTTTTCTAAAGCTGTCGATCGTTATAGGGTCTGGAGATCCATGGTTTTTTAAGGGTTTTGTGATCTCCAAATCTTGAATATAAATTTTGAGATTTTCTCTAATTTTTTTGGGATTTTTGGGATTTTTCCTAAATTTTTAGGAATTGTCTAAGGGTTTTTCCTATTTTTTGTATTTTTAGGTAATTTTCCTAATTTCAAGAATTTCTAACGTTTTTTTGGTCCATTTTTCTCTGTCCTTTTGGGTTAAGGAGATGGGGTATTTATAAGATTCAATTGGGGATTTTTCCTAAATTGTTTGGAGTTTTTTCAGAATTTTTTGGATTTATCTTGAAGCTTTATTTAATTACAGCAAACGTGTTTACTACATCATCAAATGCATTGAATGCATCATGAGCCCGTGTCTGGGCCTGCCGGACCCATTACAGCCTATCCAGTAGCCCGACAGTTGGGTCTCACAGGGACTAAATTGTTATTTACTATATCGTTTTATCCGTAGGTCCGATTCAGGCGATTCTTGAACCGTTGAAAAGCTCTTAGTATCTACGTGAAATTGGGATAGGATTTGGATAGTTTTGGTGTAATAAAATTGGGATCTACTAGGATAATGTGGTCCTAAGGGTTCAAAAAACCATAGAATTTGCCATATTTAAAATGGGATGTCTACAATTTCCCCTCTTTGACACTCCCTGTCCTTCGAGGGACAAGTGAGTGGCAAAGAAGTAGACACTTTGGCATTCACTATCCTTCAAGGGGCAGGTGAACATCAAAGATAAAGTAGATGTTTTAAATTTCTTCTTGAAGTCACGTGGTCAGGGGGCACACCAACTATCCCTCCAAGTCATTATGCTCACCGAGCTCACCCACCTAAGGTATTTTTCCTCCTAGGGTTTTCGGCGTGAGATGTTGGTGAGTTACACAAACTTAAAACTCGAGTTGGATTTTCTAGCCATGCCACTTAACTTCATGAGTTTTTGTAGTTTGAATTTTTAACCCTGGTATTTTCTTTGATCTCCTTAGGGTTTCATAAGGTTGTCTATAGGAAAAGGCTTTGTATAAGAAGAGACTTGTCTGACCGAATTCGATGTGAGAAACGAGGCAGCATTGCGGCAATCGCGGCAACGCGGTAATCATCATATACGAGTCCAAGCTCCTTCGTCTTTTAAGATTTTTTTAGAATTTTTTGAAAGTAGGGGAAGATTTGAAATAGAACCCGGAGCAAGGACAAGTTATGATTTTAATAAAGAAATTAAAGTTTTTGGAAAACACATGAGATACAGTGAAATTTTGAAAAGAGAAAGATATTTCGAAAAACAAGGTTGGTTAGCAGTTTTAACTCCTGCAACCATAGAGCCCTCTAAGCAGTTTAGCGTCATTCAGCGATGGACCACACACCCGACCCTTTTAGGCCAATACGGGGATAGATGGAATCCATCAAACAGGGTGGTTGTGCCCTGGATACACCCGACCTTTTTACTTCATACAAGGCTAGATACTTGCCTCGGCTCTTTTACGTCGCACGAGTTTGACATTTTTCCATTGAACAGGGTGGTTGTGCCTTGGATACACCCGACCTTTCACATCATACAGAGATAGGCAGTACCTACCTCAGCTCTTTTACGTCGCATGAGTTTGATTTTTTTCCATCGAACAGGGTGGTTGTGCTTTAGATACACTCAACTTTTCATGTCATACGGGGATAGAGGGTACCTGCCTCGGCTCTTTTACGTCGCACGAGTTTGACGTTTTTCCATTGAAACGGGGTGGTTGTACCCTGGATACACCTGACCTTTCACATCATATGGGAATAGACGGTACCTGTCTCAGCTCTTTTATGTCGCTTCCATTAAACAGGGTGGTTGTGCCCTGAATACACCTGATCTTTCATGTCATACGGGGATAGACGGTACTTGCCTTGGCTCTTTTACATTGCACAAGTTTGACGTCTTTTAATTCAAACAGGGTGGTTGTGCCTTGAATAATCCCGACCTTTCACGTCATACGGGGGTAGACGATATTTGCCTCGGCTCTTTTACGTCGTACGAGTTTGACGTCTTTCATGTCTCGTCTCTTTAACATCGCACGAGTTTGACGTTTTTCTTGTCTCGGCTCTTTAAAGACACATGAATTTGATATTTTTCCTATCTCGACTCTTTTACGTCTCACGAGTTTGACTTTTTTTTCTTGTATATGCTCTTTTAACGTCGTACGAGTTTGATGTTTTTTTCCTGTCTCGGCTCTTTAACATCGCAAGAGTTTGATGCTTTTTTTTATTGGACTTTGGGACATCATACGCACACACGGGGATGAGCTTGCCTCATTTCGTCTCAGGGGATCTAGTTAAGAGAAAAAACGCTCCAAGACTAGCCAATATCGTCATTGGCGAGTTTCACCCATCTCCTATCTGTGGTAGTTGGTAGTTATACTTATACAACCATGGTGTGCCTGGCTAGTTTCAAACCTTCATAAGAGATGTAGGAAGTTGGCTTCGTGACCAAGGTCAGATTGACTAACAGTTTAACCTCTTGTATTGATGGAGGAAGTCCTTCTTAAAAGGGTTATGGAAATGGAAGGTTTTAATAATCAGATTGAAAAAGCGCTTTTAAAAGGGACAGGCCTTACAGTTTTGTCACCTAGGGCCCCTTTGGTGATCATTTTCTTTGTTATATTTTACGCAAAGATGATCAAAGGATTTCCTTGTGGGATCGTGATAACTCAAAAGTCTCGAAGTTGTCTTTTTACCTTTAGAGCTTTCATCTTGTGCTTAGCGGGTCCATGAAGAGTTCTCTGGAATCTTGCAGAGCTTCCATCTTGGAGATGTTCCGATGTTCTTCCAGGATTCGTCGAAGTCACTTCGGTCGGTTTTTCATTCATATCACACTCCCACATCTTTCTGAGTTGGTTCTGTTGGGAACCTGCAGGGTTTAGGCAGAGTCTTCATCCTCAGGGTCTGCTTGTATCGTAATGTTGGAACTTGCAAGTACTTGTTTGTCCTTGAGTGTTTTTGAATCAAAAGCTCCTTCTTGGAGTTTTTTTTTTTTTTTACCTGTGATGCCCTTTCGGGTTTTCACCACGTCTATTTTTTTTTTTTTTTTTTTTGTTGATGCCATTTCAGGTTTTCACCACTCTTTTGAGCCCTTTATGGGTAGTATTTTCTAAGATACATCGCATTGATGGGGTAGTTGAGCTTTCACCCCTCTTGATTCTTAATCTTGCAAGATTTGCCTGCATGCACTCGGGTGACCACAAATGGCCCCTTCCAATTAGGTTTAAACTTGCCTAAATGGTGTGGGTTTGTAGGAGTGTGGAAGATTTTCTTAAGTACCATGTCCCCTTCCCTGAACTGTTGAGGAACAACTTTACTTTGGTATGCCCTCTCGATTCTACGCTGGTAAGCACTAATATTTTGTGTTGCTCGTAGTCATCTTACATCCAAATTAATTAGGCCAGCGATTCGTGCTTCGATATTTTGTTCATCATATGAATCTTTATGAATAAGCACTCAGAGAGATACTATCTCAGCTTTAATGGGTAACACTACTTTCGTACCATACACCAATGAGTATGGGATCATGCCCGTATAAGTCTTCTCAGTTGTCCAGTAGGCCCATAGCATGTTATTTAGCTTTCTTCTATTATTATGTCTATAATTCTAATAAGTCCTTTGTTTGTAACCTCTGCTTGTCCATTTCCTTGAGGGTAGTAAGGTGAGAAGAATTTATGTGTTATACCAACTTTTTGCACGCCTTAGAGACATTTTCATTTTTGAGATTGGATCCATTGTCAGTAATAATTGACTTAGGAACACCAAACCTGGATACAATATTGTTCTTTATGAAACGGGCAACATGTTGTTTCTCAATTTAGACAAATGATATGGCCTCTACTCATTTGGTGAAGTACTCTGTAGCCGCTAATATAAAATGATGACCGTTCGAGGCTTTTGGTGAGATCATTTCGATGATATCAATACCCCACATGGCAAAGGGCCTTACTGGCGGTGTTGAGTTGAGTGGTACGGACGGTGCATGGATGAGTCTCCATAAAGATGACATTTGGGACACCTCTTTACGAACTTCTAACAATCTTCAGCCATGGTGGTCTAATAATAGCCTTGGTGCTTGATTTTCTAACTAAGGCGGCTACGCCAGAATGACCTCTTTCATTGTGTAACTCTGTCAGTACTTGGTCGATTTCTAGCTGATCAAGACACTGTAGAATGATGTCATCGAATGACTTTTTGAACAAGAGATCTCCTCTTACTAGGAATCCCTTAAAAAACCTTCAAATGGCTTCTTTATCCTTTTTGGTGGCTCCTTCAGGGTATAACCCATCTTTCAGCAAGGACAAAATATCATGGAACCATGGTTTTGCCTTAACTAGAGCATCTGAAGCCACGAGAGACACTTCCCCATCACTCTCATTTTCTTGCTCTATTTCTTCTTCGATCCTTGATGGAGAAGGATCATGTTTTTTCCTGATATAGAATGGCAACGTGGTGATTTCTGGAAGAGTATCAACCATTGAAGCAAGAGTCGTAAGGGCATCAACAAAATGATTATTTTCCTTAATTACATGCTGAAAGGTGATTTTCTTGAAATATGGGATCATTTCTTCCACTTATCTCTTGATAGGGCTTGAGATTTTCTTCTTTCACCTTCCAAATCCCTTAAACTTGGTATATGACGAGTAAGGAGTCACCAATCACTTGTATTTGTTGGATTTTCATTTCCATGGCGTTCTCGAGCCCGACTATCAAGGCTTCATATTCAGCAACGTTATTGGTACATGGGAAATTCAATCTGAAGGCTCTTGGCATTAAAATCTTCTCAGGTGAGCATAGTATGACTCCTATACCTGACTTGTATGCATTCCTTGCACCATCAAAGTATAACTCCCAAATTGATTCCTCAATTGTGAAGAGGTTCTCAGATTCGTGTTCATGGGAGTGTTATCTGGCAGTGCGTGTTCAAATAAGTGGTCAGCAATGGCTTGTCCTTTGAACGATTTTTGAGTAACATATTTGATCTCGAACTCACTCAATAGCATTCTCCACTTCGCCAAACATCCGTGTAGGACTGGTCTCTCCAATAGGTACTTGAGCGGGTCTATTTTTTAGATGAGCTTGACTGAATGAGATAAGACATACTGTCTTAACTTCTGCATGGCCCACACAAGCGTCAAGCAATGCTTCTCCACATCCGTTTATCTTGTCTCATAGTCCACCATAGTCTTGCTGATGTAGTATATCATTTGTTCTTTTCCATGGTCATTTTATTGTCCTAACATTGCCCCCATGATCTTGTCTCTCACTGACATGTATAGGAACATGGGTTTATTTGAACTTGGAGGGCTAAGGACGGGAGGTTTTGTGAGGTAGTCCTCGATTTGATCAAACGCTTCTTGGCACTAATTATCCCATATGAATGGGGTATCTTTCTTGAGTAGTCAATTAAATGGCGAGTACTTGTCTGCTAGTTGCGAGATGAAATGCCTTGTGGCTTGTATTCGACCTTGCAGCCCACGAATTTCTCTGATGTTCCGAGGAGAGGGCATTTCAGTGATAGCTCGTATTTTGGACGGGTCCACCTCAATGCCTCTTTGGCTTACTATAAAGTCTGAAAATTTGTCGGATTCAACCCCAAAGACACACTTTTATGGATTGAGTTTGAGTTGATGTTTCCGGAGCCTTTCGAAAATGGTTCTCAGGTTGGTGAGATGATCAGGCTTGGTCTTCGACTTGACCAAAATGTCGTCGACATAGTCTCCCATGATGGTGTGCATTAAGTCGTGAAAGATGCTAGTCATTGCCCGCTGAAAAGTTGCCCCTGCATTTTTGAGGCCGAAGGACATGACTTGGTTGCAGTAAGTTCCCCATTACACTATGAACGAATTCTTGGTCTAGTCTTCTTCTGCTATGAAGATCTGGTTGTAACTTGAGAAGTCGTCTATGAATGACAACATCTTATGCCTCGTAGTGTTGTCTACTAAGGCATCTATGTTTGGTAATGGAAAATTGCCTTTTGGGCATGCCTTATTGAGGTCTCTGTAGTCAACACACACTCGGATCCTCCCGTCTTTCTTGGGTACGACCACTATGTTGGCCAACCATTCTGAGTAATCAACAAAGGTAATGAACTTCACTTTGAGTAGCTTGTCGATTTCTTCCTTAATTTTGAGCACAAGGTGGGTCTTCTGACGTCGGAGTTTCTACCTTACAGGCTTGACCACTTTATTGAATATTAGGTGATGTTGCACCAATGTGGGATCTAGCCCTGGCATATCATCGTATGACTAGGCGAAGACATCACGATATTTATTGAGAAAGGAAATCATATTTTCCAGCTCCTCAGGAGATAGGAAGGTTCCAATCTGGGTTAACCTTGGGTCCTTCTCAATTCTTAGGTATATGTCGATCGTATCTTCGATGATAGCTGTTGGGTCACCATCGAACCTCTTCTTGTATTGCTCAACATGGGAAGTGAGTTCCTTTGGTTGAGGGATTTCTTCAGACTCTTGGCTCTCTTGATCTTCGTCTTGGTCATCCAATTTGTCATCTTGGGTATTGTGCACCTTTATCGGGCTATCTTGAGTGTTCGTCGTTTTTTAAAATTCTTTTTCATTATTATTAGCTTTATCATGTTTTGATTTTTCAATGGGTTTTGAAACAACACAAGAGGTGTCCCTTATGGGACTCGTGAGAGAATTGTTAGGGACTAGATACACAGGGCGGCTAGATGGCCACCCTGTGCCTATCCGTTTTTTTGCATCGGAACTTGAAGGTGTTATTGGTATGCTTCTAGCGATTCTCGAGATAGGAGAGTAATCGACCAATTCCGTTCCTGAGCTTAATAGGTGGATGAGCACGCTTGGCTGTGTTAGAGCTGATTGTGCATACCTTCAAATCTAGGTTAGCAAAAAGGTCCGTCTTCAATTCCCAGTTCTTGTGTGTGCTGAGATATGGAAGAATAGTTATTCCCTGCTGAGGACTCAAGGATTACCTTAGGCAGTTTTGAAGGGCGGGCATTGACAGGATCGAGGCTTTGAATGCCTTCAGATACAAAGCTCAGATAGCTTGAAGGCTTCATCCGGCTTTGCAATAAGGTGAGAGAACACTTGAGATCTCTTCGATCTCCATTTTCAGTTTTGGCTTCGAATGATTCAGAAATTGCCTCTGTTACACCTTACCCTAGACTACCCAAGCCTTGGCCTGGTTGGAAGCCTGGGGAGAAGAGCATGTGTTAAGCTTCAAGGGACCCAAAATAGTATCAATGTTGACATTGGATAATGTCATCCATCGATGCAGAAGTTTGCAATATTTGAGGAACAGGGTCGTCGGCCTCTAGGCGTAAGGTGGCACAATCGGCTTGGTCGAAGGAAGTGAGCAGGATTTCTCTGAGCTCGACTCCTACAACTAGCTTCCTGTTATGTATACTAGGATTGAGAAAAGCAGGGGGTTCAAGACATAACTTTGCGACACCATTTTTAGATGGAAATTTGAGGCATTGATGGAGTGTAGAGGCAACCACGAGGTTTCATGCAACCACAGTCTTCCTAACAGCATGTTGAAAGAAGGTTTTATGTCCAAGACATAAAACTTTATCACTTGGATGTTAGGGCCGATCTTGAGTGTGAGAGGCAGTATGCCTTCAGCTTGTCTTTTGGTTTCGTCGTACGTAGCGATAGTTAGTTGACATGGCTCGAAGTCATCTGGGCTTTTGCTTATCTGCTTCACTGTTTTCATAGGGCATATGTTTAAGGATGCCCCATTATCAACAAGCACTCTCTGTATATCATATCCTTGCATGAAGATGGTGATGTGCAGAGGTTGGACTTTAAATCGGTTGAAGATGGCTGAGATGTCATTGTTTGTGAACACGATTGGTGTTGGTGCCATCAGCTGGTTGATCATTCCGCACAACTCATCCGACTGTGTGTTGCTCGGGATGTGTGTCTTGGCAAGGACCTTCTCCATGGCATCAATTGAATGGGTTTGAACACTCAGTCTCTTCGGGTTAAGGAGTCGACCTCGCTAGCATGAAGCTCGATAGGGTCGGCACTAGCAAGAGTAATGGGATACTTTCTGGTGTTGGCCCCTTGTTTGGAAGATGATGCCTTTTCATTGGTTCTAACAATATCAATCTCTAGTGTGTCATCTTTTTTATATCGGTCCCATTTGGGAAAGTTATCGAGGTTTGGAGATGAAGGGCTTCCTCTTAGGAGGCTCAAAAGATCTTCTTCGGGTTCTTGAAAGTGATAATCATAAGCCAATATGAACTGACTGGGATCCTCTTCTTCATCTCCACACTCAATCATGTGAATAACAACGTTCTCTTTCGAGTTGTCTTGAGCTCTTGGCTTTGTGGTCATTGTGACCATATTTTTAGGGAGAGGATTTGTGAAGATACCCATCTTTTGATTAGGCTCTTCAACAGGTTGATTTCTAGAGGCGACAGTGATGTCCCCCCTATTGATTAACCATCGAATCACCTGTTTCAAATATATGCAGTTTTTAGTATCATGAGCATGGTTATGATGCATTTGTACCACCTGCTCTTATCTGTGACTTAAGATGGTGGTTCAGATGGTGATGGGAGATAAACCATATTCTTAACCAAGATAATTCCAACACATTTTCTAATGGGTCTTTGAGAGGGGTGAAATTATCTTCTCGACTTTTGTTATTATTTTGAGCATTGGCTCTAGGCTGACCTCTTTTGTTTTAATTCTAATTGTTGCATTGACCAGCTGAACCTTAGGCCGATCCGTTAATGGTGATCTCATTAACCTGACCGGAAGCATTCCCCTTGTTTTTGTTCTTATTTTGGGGAGCTGTTATCGGCTTGTTGTCGGGCTTGGTGCTGAGGGGTGTCCCACTGGCTCTTTCATGACATGCCACCCACTCGATCATGGAGTCGAAAGAGTGGGGGATAAGACCTTGGCTGAAGAAGGTCCTATACCCGGGAGCATGAATCTCTAAGACTATGAAGATCTTGGTTGGGTCTATAAGTGGACATTCTATGACCTGCATTGCCGCCTCACAGAATCGATCGATGAAATCCTCGAAGGATTCTCCTGGGTTTTGTTTTGTTGCACTGAGTTCGCCCAAGGAGAGAGGTCTTGATCCACGGTAGTGAGAGACGAATAGGTTGAACATTTCGTCTGGAGTGATGTGTGGTCAAGCTGATATTGTTCTCCGATGGCAGTTCAAAGACTCACTAGTCAATGTTTGTGAAAATATGGCCTTCAGTAGGTTAGGCCTATCTCACAAAGCTCGAATGGAGAGGAGGTACGCATTAACATGAGTATTTGGATCGCTCTTCCCATTGAACTTGTTTCTAAGTTATGGGACAACAAATCTCAGGGGAAGGTCTTCCATGCCTCCAAAGGTTTCATGAACATAGGCCATTGGGGGTAGAATTTCATGCATGCCCATTCTTACAAGCATATCCTGCATTGCTTTTAAGGTGCCTTCTTGTTGAGTATTTGGCATGGTAGTAGGCCCACTGGTTGGTGGGTTCCCAAGCGTAGACTGATAAGTTGAAACTTGGGGTATATGTTGGCCTGCATGGGCCTGAGATTGATGAGCCGCAGTCACCGGGGCGGTTTGATATATTGGTTCCTGAGGGGCGTACTGACCTATAGGTGTCGCCACTAGTTGCAGAAATTGCATGATTTGTTGGACTGAATGAACTAAAGGGACCGATTGAAGAATCAGTTGACTCGACTATGCTAAGGGTTGACCTATACCACTAACTTGGTTTGGGATCGGTCCGTAAGATGGGGTATGAACAGTGTAACCTAGGTCAACTAGACTTTTGAGGGCGGCTTGGACACCTATCTCGCCTAAGGGTCAATTTGAGTCGACACCTCTGCTTCGTATAGTGTTCAGGACATCATGAGCTGTACTATGGTGGCCCGAGGTTGGGTTAGATCCCTTAGACCTAGGTGGGTCTTGGTTTTGAGATCGTTGTACCTCAAAGTTATCTTGGTTTGAGTTATGGGAATTGGCTTTAGATGTTGCATGAATTTCTTCCCTCACTCGACTTCTACTCTGGTTGCCTAAAATCCCCTGTAGGATGACGCTTGGTCGGACTCCCTGACTATTCAAGGTTTTTTGAGCCACACAGATCTCAAGAGTAGGAGTGGATGCTTGGGACTCTGCCTCTATTTGAAGACTTGGACATTAGATAATGGATTGTCCTGAGGTCTATCGATAACTCCAAGGGAATGCAGCATATTGGTCCCTAGGTTTGGGCAGGTTATGATTAGAGTCGGCCATGGAGCAGTCATCATGGTCGCCTTGAGTGACTAACATAGTGATTTCTTTTGGCTGGGTTCTAAAATCGAGACTTAGGTAAGATCTAAACTCGATGAATTTGGCCAAACCTGGCCTGACACTAGGGGCAAAAACTTTAACTAAGACCTAGGCTAAGACTAGACTAGACCCTAGACTTACTAGACTCAATGGATTTTGGTTAAGACCATGAACTAGGGTAAGCCTAGTCTAGCTCTAGAGGCAACTCTTAAGCTTAAACCTATGCTAGAACCTAAACTAAGATCTAGACTAGATGATGCACGAGTCTCAGCTCGGACCAAGAGTGGGTCTAGGTTTAGAGGCGTAAGCAACCCTAATGTATTTATTTATTTTTTAAATTTTTTTTACCTATTTAATTTTGATGAAAACAGTTAAACTAAGCATGGTGAAAGAAGGGAAAATATGATTTTAGTCAAAATTAACAAACTAAATTAAACTCAAAAATGCAGAAACATAACAGATCTATCTGAACCAAATTTTTTTTTATATTTTTAAAAATTTTATTTTAGGTCAAAAATTGATTAACAGGGAGCCAAAAGTCCCTGAAATGCCCTTGTGGGGTACCATAATGTTTCTGGGACACTTGCAGTCGCCCACGACACTACTGGTGTTGCCTACGACACTACTGGTGTTGCCCTTGTAGGTTGGACGACACGGCTGGTGTCGCCCAAACAATTATTATTTTTATATATTATTTTATATTTTTATCTTGTTAATCTTGATGAAATAAGACTACTTTAAACTTGGAAGGAGCAGGAAATAAAAATATTTATGATGAAATAAATTAAAATAAAGTAAACTAGAAAAGCCTAGATTGAACTGAACAATAGTTTTTTTGTATTTTTTAAATTTTTATTTTGATCAGAATTTTTTTGTGCAGTCACAAAAGAGTCCTTAGAATAGATCCACAAAGTTACAAAGGTTTCTGAGACCTTTGAATTTGGGCGAAACTAGGAGTGTTGCCCATAAAAAGCAGGGTTTCGAAGCAGTGAAACCTAGGATTCTAGTCACAGCTTGTATTTTGAAGCTTGGATCAAGCTCGAAATAGCCCTTCGGTGGGTGCCAAGCTGTTTACGATGAATATCTGATAGATCTTCTGATGAAGATCTATCAAACTTTAACACCTTAACTTAATTAAAAATCTGTAAATAAATTGGTAGAGAAAGTGGGACAGATCTAATTCAAATCTGAAGCAAATCTGGCCCGAAAATGAGCAGATCTACTCTCAGACCTTTGGCAGAGCCAGCATGATCCAGAGCATTAAAATATGATTTTTAAGACAAGTTAACAGATCAAAAATAGATAAAAGAAGAAAAATAGTACACAGAAGAAAAAGGAGAGAGGAATAAATAATACCAAACTGGGCCGGATGGCCTGGGATTCCCGTACCTTCGAAGGCTCGCCCGTATCAGAACTGGTCCTCTTTGCCTATCAAATGTTGACCAACAGATCTCTGGTGTAAAGGGTTCGATCTAGGGTTGTTGTGCCCTAATTCTGGTTTTGATATAGGGTTTTTGTGCCCTAGGTCTAGGTTTTCTCAGTCTTGGGGGTTAGGACTTCAAGAGGGTAGGGTTTCTATCTTCTCTAGAGTTTTCAATCTAGAAATTTTTCTAAAGCTGTCCGGTTTTTTGGGGTATGGAGGATGATTTCCTTAATTTTATAAGGGTTTTGTGATCTCCAGATCTTGAATATGAACTCTGAGATTTTCTTTAATTTTTTGGGATTTTTCCTAAATTTTTAGGAAATTTCTAAGAGTTTTTCATATTTTTGGTATTTTTGGTATTTTGGGTAATTTTCCTAATTTCAAAAATTTCTAAGGCTGTTTTGGTCTATTTTCTCTCTCCTTTCCGGTTAGGGAGAGGGGGTATTTATAAGATTCAATTGGTGATTTTTTTTACATTTTTTGGAGTTTTTGCATAAGTTTTTGGATTTATCTTTAAATTTTTTCCCTATCTAATTAAAGAAAACACGTTCACTACACATCAGATGCATTGATTGCATCATCAGCCCGCGTCTGGGCCTATCAGGCTTTTTATAGCCCTGCCCGTGGCCGGATAGTTGGGTCTCACAGGGACTAAATTTTTA
This sequence comes from Amborella trichopoda, assembly GCF_000471905.2. Next base: position 1,909,729 of record NW_006497498.1, read on the forward strand.
TTTATTATATCTTTTTATCCGTGGGTCCGATTTAGGCAATTCTTGGGCCGTTAGAAAGATCTTGGGCTCTACTTTAAATTGGGATGGAATGTGGGTAGTTTTGAGATAATTAACGCAAGCCTCATCAACGCAAGCCTCGTCAGCCTTGTTCACCTCCATCGGGACTGAGTCCCCCCCCCCCCCTGCAGCCACAGACATCGCTTCCTGATTCGATGCAATCTCGATCAGGACAGTAGGATTTGAGGCATCGGCTTGAGCCTCTGAAGGGCCAAGAGAAGGTTCAGGTGAAGGAGACGGCAAATCTTCAAGAGCTGAGGGCTATGTTTCGGTGCAGGCAGTGCAGGAGGCCAACCCCTTCCTCTATACTCACATAGTCATCATTATCTTCCCTTGTCACCAGCTGGACAAGGTCATTAACAAAGGTGATGCTCATGGAACACCTCGATTCACATACGGTTTCAGTGAGCCAGATCGGCTCACCTCTCACTAGGCTTTCACCGGTGAAGTCGTTGGTACCGAGCTCCCCTGCTCGTGTGAGGTTCTTCATGTCTGGAATGACACCCCAAGGCTGGGCCATTAGAGCGACGGTTTCGATATCAAAAGATGCTAAAAGGCCATGTAAAACTGCGCTCACCAGGGTTTATCGCCGACTGTCTACTCAAGTAGTAACGTTGGAAAGCTATCGCCGTCTCACAGCCAAGGGCAAGATTATCACCGTCTGCTCGCTAAGACGGTATTTTCGTGTGTAGAAGGTAGGTCTATCGCTGTCTCAAGGCTAAGGGACTATCCCTTTCTCATGGCTAAGGAGCTATGGCCGTCGGCTCGTTGAGATCGTATCGCCGAGTGCAAAAGCATTTGATGCCTCCTGTGCTCTAGCTCTTCGCATGCATCGCACGTGCGGCATACCACGTCCCTTGAAATTTGGGCACACCGTCTGACAATTGCGACGTGGCCTGTCTCCGTGCATGCAGAGGGAGACGGTCAGCCTCCTCACGGCCCTTCTCCTCCAGACCGTTACAGCCCCCTAACCCTTCGGGTTCTCGTTGGAAACTCCCTCTGCTCACCGGAAACCCCCTCTGACCCTGTTCTTTCCCCTTGCCAACAGCCGGGAAAATCGAAAAACGACCAAAATCCCGAGAATGTCTCCTTGTGGCCCTGCGGGTCTCCCTTCTCCCTGTTTTCGCACTTCAGCAGCTTGTCGCGAACTCATCAGAATTCCACTGAGTTTATAGTGAGCTCACTATGGCTCCTCCTTCTTCTCTTCCAAAAACCAAAAGACCGTCAGCTCTCTTGACTTCTCTGCATCCTTCCCTCCAGCCATAGGACTACCGGAAGAACACCCTAAAGCCCGATAGAAGCATCATTACAAATCTTGCTAAGGCTATGAGAAGCCCTGTTTCCCCCTCAGAGAGCCTTGACACTCTACCAAAGCATTCGCAAGCACGGTACGAAGCTCACGACCTGCTTAAGCTCACCTGAAAAAGTCTTAAAAACCTGTCTGCTGCAAACTCTAGCCGAAAAACTCTTGCTGGAAGTCTCTTACCAAAGGCTCAGGCTCTCTCTCTCTAGAAACTCTTTAACTATTTTACCCTTTGATAAAATAGTAGAATGGGGTTTTCCCCTATTTTACTCAGCAGTTCTACAAACTGCCCCTTGACAAATCCTATAATGACGTTGTAGTCCCCAAGCTTCTGACGGCAATAAGATAGGGCCGAGGCGGGTCAAGCCTGAGACCCGAAAAGGATATCGTCGTGCCCTTCATCAAAGAAGCCGTCGTCATGCCCTTCGTCAAGGAATCCGTCGCCTAGAGCCTCATCAAAAAGCTATTGTCGTGTGCCTCACCAAGGGGCCTAACGCCCTGTGCGCAGCATCTAGGCCTAATGTTGCGTGCCCCATCCAACACTTAGTGCCGTGATCACGCCACGATGCTCCCATCTGGACTATTGTCTTGCCTCCTCAGAAAGTTCATTCCCTGCACCACAGTCTCACTCCTCAGGGAGTCCAGTTTTTGATGACAGCTCTGTTCCCCATACAGTCACATTCCTTCACCAACTATGGTCTGTGCTGCATGACTTTAAATTGCATAGCCATGGTCCACACTGCATGACCTTAAACTGTATAGCCGTGGTCCGTGCTGCATGACTTTAAACTGTATAGCCATGGTTCGCACTGTATGACCTTAAATTAAACAACCATGGTCCATGCTGCATGACTTTAAACTGTATAGCCATGGTCTGCACTGCATGACCTTAAACTGCACAACCATGGTCCATGCTACATGACTTTAAACTGCATAGCCATGGTTCACACTGCATGACCTTAAACCGCACAGCCATGGTTCGTATTGTATGACTTTAAACTGCATAGCCATGGTCGACACTGCATGACCTTAAACTGCACAGTCGTGGTCCAGGTGTGCGGCTTTAAACCACATGGTCCAAACTATACCACCCTAAACTGTAGCGCAGGTCTAGTTGCACGACCTTAAAACTTGCACAGTCATCATTGTACGACTCTAAACTGCATGACCATGGTCCAGCTATATGACCTTAAACTATAGCGCACGTCCTGTTCGCATGACATTAAAAGGCTATGGTCCAAACTATATGACCATTCGTCCTAGCTGCATGACTTTAAAACTGCATAGCCATGGTCCGAGCTACAAGACCCTAAAACTGTAATGCACAGCATGACAAATAGTCCATGCGCATAACCTTAAGTGTAAGAGGGACCACCTCTTCACCAGGTGTATTTCATTAGCATCCCCAGTTAAGTTAGATATATGACAAGAAAGCAGGGGGTCGCACCTACCCCTTCAATCCCCAATGGGTCTCTTCGCACAGACACCCCAGTGTGAGTCACCCCCTATTGCGACCTGCTATCCTCAGCAAGTTAGGGCTATGCTTATCTTTTTACACCTATGCTCCGGCACGTCAACCTGTTAGGATTGCATATGTTCTTTGACCCGTCATTCTTAGCAGAGTTACATGAATACCATTACTCATTATCCCCGTGGAGTCACACTTATCCTTTTAATCCCCAGAGAAGTCATCTTCTGATTGCAACTTCTCGTAGGGCCACCACCACTTTCATCTAAATCTCTCTGCTTGTGTATAGCCTTAACAATATTTATCCCTAGGGAGTCAGATTGTTATCCACGGACCAATCCCCCATGCAGCTTCACCTACATGACAACCCACACATGGTTCGCACTGCATGACCCTAAACTACATAGCCATGGTCCAAGTACACGTCCCAAAATTGCATGATCCAAGTTATATGACCTTAAACCATAGTGCATGTCCTGGCCGCATGACATTAAACTTCTTTGCACAGGTCACAGAGGCACGACCTTAAACTTGCCCCCACATATGTGCACACCCCCTTTACATGCATTTTCACACACGCTTTCCCTAACCGACCCATTCGTGTGTGCACACCACCTTCACTACTTCACTACCACTATTCATCATTCCTCAGTGAGTCTCACCCATGCTCACCAAACGGTGAGCCATTTCGGCACCCATACTTGCCGTCAGCTAATGGGTCTCCACTCTTCAACCACCATTCATACATCATCCACCTTTCATAGGTAGCCTCGCTCCATCACCCTAAAGTGAGCCGAAGCCATCACCATGCTCACTCCATGCCTCCATTGGCTGCCATTTATCACCACTACAGTCCACGTATATGACTTTAAACTATAGTCCATGTCCCAACCGCATGACGTTAAAAGGCTTCGCACAGGTCTCGAAGGCATGACCCTAAACATGCCTTCACAAAAAAAGGGCATGGTGTACACCTGGACAAGGGAATACGATGAGTAAAAATGACGGATGAGCATGATCATGAAACCATGACTAAGAGAGTTTCGTGAAAACAAGAACCCAGGCACTGTGAAAACCCCAAAAGGGCACCGTGAGAAAAGCTGGATGAAAATGGTGGACATGGCTGTCAGGTCATGGGTCAAAGAGCCCAAAAATGAAGCAAGTTGGTGAAAATCATCTTTACGACACCACTTCCCTTGTTCGAGCGAAAACCTGCAAAGGGCGCTCGGACTGACAAAGCAGGTTGACGCACTACCACAGCCTCAGCCGACACCCAATTTTCAAACATCCATGATTCTATGAGGTCTATGTAACATCCTCAGCCGCCAGCATTCAATCACAAAACAAAATGGCTCGCCCAAGAGTGAGAGTCGCATAAGATCTCCCACGTTTCACCTCCACAAACAACAAGAGTCCTTGACGGTGAGGGCGATGACCGAAACATTCGTCTAATATGCTAAAAGACCATCACAAAGGTAAGAAACAGATGAAGCCAAGGCCTAACCTGCCCTAGATTTCAGGGTTTTTCCTCACCATGAGATCGCCTTGCCTAGAACCTTCCTTAGTCGACAGGCCTAAGACATGCCCCCCACTGGACCCAGCAGGATGGGGCCCATGAGGTCGCCTCTCCAAAATCCCCTAGCTGATAGGTCTAGACTTTCAGGCAGGTCAGAAGCCCCCGACTAGACCCCGCTAGAAGGGACCTACAGAGATACCCTAATCATCAAAAGCAAAACTAGTGTAGCAGCGAACCATGCCAACCAAAGGTTCATAGCACTCGGCTTCCAAGTAGGCCTTTCTCAAGTTGTCAGAATCTCGAATAGTCACTCAAGGGTGAGTACTTCGATACCCTCAAACGTCTCTTCTTTCCCTACAAGTCTCCACGGGTGGACCCTTACATTGCGTTCTAATGTCTGAGCATTCTAGTTGCAGCATTGTGTGGATCTCGTTAGCGTTCACGTACTCTTGTGGGTAGCCAGGGGAATTTTCCTGAATTATTTTACTTCTTGATTCTCTCGAAGCACAACATTTAGTGGGGCATGCTGTTGGAAGATATTTTTCATCATCATGGGGACCCCGCTCAAAAAAAGCCTAGTAAACAGTGGAAATTATGATAGTCTTAGAATAGCCCCAAAACTAGTCAAGATCTTTATAAGAATTCTCAAAAGCCTCCTACCAAGTTTCGTTGCAATCCCACATGTCTAAGGCAGTGCAGATTGAGAAACAACTTCAGCAGAATCAGCCTCTAGCATCTTGAAACAGACCTTATAACTAGAGCTATATTTTTAATATCTCAATTTGCTATGGGATCACCATCATTAGATCCAACAAGGTTGAAAGCCTTCAAGGGTCAAATTTCAACCTAAACGGACATCCCAAAAAGACGTTATAGGAAAAAGAGCAAAACAGAGGGAGCCACACGCTATTCCCTTGCAGCCACGCTGCAACTAGGCTCCATTAAAGGGACATTCACGAATAGTGACTTGCGACACTTATATCTCCCTCTTCTAAGATCAGATCACAATTAAACTTGTCGAAGTGTGTTCGTCTCATTGAGACGAGTGTTTTGATATGTGGCACGCCCCTCGGTGACCCCCGAGCGCTTAGGAAAGCTAGAGAGAAGTTGTTGATTCGTGAAGAAACTACAAAAAAATCAGCAGCATCGTGTCTCGCTCGAGCGACCAAATCATGTCGCTCGTGAGCCCGATCGACACAACCAATTCTATCGCGTGCGTAAGGTCTCGGGCAATCTCTAACCCAAACCCCATACATGATGAACGATTAGATTCTACACATGAAGCCAATGAAATGACTACAAATTTTGTTGCCGAAATTCTAGATCCCGACCACAATTCCAAAGTTGCAAAATCTTCTTCTGGGCACAGAATCGAGCTGCGTTTGTTGCCCCATGATCGTGACGGCCTGCTTCGTATGATCTAATGAAGAAATCATAGAAAAACATCAAGGAATGAGCACACAATCGATCCAAAGTTTCAAGATTTATTCAAATTTCAAGTCACATGATCGTGCCCTAAAAATACGATCCATGGCTCGAAGTTGGTATCAAATCGATCGTCATGCCGAGCCCTACAAAAAAACAATCATCTCTCGATCAACCGGGCATTGGAACGACCTCGGATCATCCATGAAAAATCATGCACGTTCTAGGACAACATAGTGGCTATTTTGGAATTTGAAAACTTGTTAGGGAGGGCCAAGTCTGTCATTTTTCACCCTAATTTCTAATTTATTTTAATTTATTTTAATCTTAATTTCCTGCAATTATGGTTACTTTTGATTATCCACCCATGTTTGGGTACAATTCTATATAGATCGTACCATCATTGTACACAAAATGGGTTAAACTCTTCACAAAAGAAGAGTTTTTACTTAATAGAGTTTCTCCTTCATCTCATTGTTGGGTCACATCGGGAGAGAGAGAGTAAGGAGAGAGAAACTATTGGACCGGTACCCCTAGGCTCAAGGTAAATCTTCTCTTTCTTCTTTTTCTTTTCTTCCTCCCTCTCTTCCTCTCCTTCTTCTTCCTCTTCTCCGTCTGAGCTCCCCTTAGAGTCCATGCACGGTAGTGGCAGTGTCGTGCATGCCTCTCCTATAGTCTTACAGGTCGCACATGGTGATGGCAGCACATGGCGAGGTTTGTAGACGGTGCTGCTCATTGCCTCTTCTCATTCTCCCCTTGTTACGTGCCTATCGCAGACGCCGATGCCTATCGCCGCCCATGAGAGGTCTCGGCAATACCTATCGCCGTCCACGAGCTTCCTTTATGTGCCCGATGCCTATCGTCGTCCGCGCGCCTCCTTCGCTTGCTCGGTGCCCATAGCCGTCCGCAAGCCTCCTTCGTGTGTTCGGTGCTCATCGTCGTTCCTCCTGCGTCCCATGCTTATTGTCGTGCGCCTCATGAGAACAATGGCCGCAAGCTTCACAAATGACTATCGTTGTGTGCTTCACGAGAAGCTATTGCCGCCAGTGTAGAGGCGCGCTGCCTTCTTGTGTTACCAACGACAATGCCTTGCGCCATCTGTAGTTCCCTTTTTCCACTCAAGCCATGAGCAGTAGTGTCTAGTGCCATCCAAGGGCCATGACACTGCTACTCTACAGTCGTGGGTGGCAACGCCTAGCGCTAATGGGACACTATCCCTTCGTCGTCTCATGCCTTCTCTCCATTCTCTCCTCTTCTCACTTGATCGAGAGTTGACCTAGCCTACACCGCCATATCGGCCACGGTTTTAAGTAGTATTGTCGTCGTGATGGTCCTGAGTACAATGCTCATCTTGCTACCACTCTGAGTCGGTCACTATTTGGCTATCAAGCTAGTCTCGTCGCTTCATCAAGTTTTCTTCTCTCTTTGACCTTTGTTCGAACCTTCCACTTTATCACTCTAACCCCTCACATTCCTAGCCATACGAATGTGCATTGCCCTAAGACAACGGTGGCCCTTTTGGCCCACTTGTCTTGCAAATTAACCAGAGTATTATTGTGCAAAAAATTAAGGAGATTGCAAGTCAAGGGAGGCGATTCCGAACTAGCTAAAGCAGCTGGGGGGCTTTCCATCGTGATCTGAGTGGGCACCCATGCGAGTCAGCCTGAGTAAGTCACAGGTGAGGTTGGTCCCCACCTCACATCTATAATTCCTCTCTCATTAGTTGGATACCTGCTCTTGTTCTTGAACAAGGTTCCCGAGAGAGCGATCTCAAGTCCCGAGTTTTTTGAACTGGAGACATTGTCACCCGATCACCTAGATCCAAGCAGGCGAGATCGAGGCACCTAACAACATCCATCTTAATGGTGAATGCAAGTAGATGATTCATCTAAAAACAATGGAAACTAACGATCTAAATGTTTTCTTACTAGAATCATTTTTTCTAGTTTTTAAATTTTACTTTTTGTTTCATATTCATGATCTCCATATTAGAGATTACATGTCCTTAAAAATTAAGTGCAAAATTTAATTTTAAAATTAGATTTATCAATAGGTCCCCATTTCTACATATGCAGGTTTGGCCGCAAAGAAACCGGGTCCGGTCCTTTATTATAAAGATTTCCCCTTACAATATGAAAGTAAAAATCTAGCAACCAAATGCACTGGCACTTTTACTTTCTCTCTTTATTTGCCATTACTAATTGTGAAAATTACAAAAAACCCCAAGACTATACTTTCTATGTACCTTACCCTCAACCTATCTTTTTTCCTCACTTTTTTCCTAAAAGTACAATTTCTATGCATATACCCCCCAACCAAATAGAAAATAAAAAATGCCTAAACTACCCTCCCTTATTGTTATCTTATCCACACCTCGCTCTCCTTAGTGCAAGTGCGCTCCGGCACTCTATAAGTCTGCTCTGACAGTGCAACACTCTGAAGTCAAAGCACTTCGGCAGTGGATCATGCACTCTGGCATTGTGTAAGTACGTTCTTGGAGTGGAATCTAAAGTCACATCGCTCTGGTACTATGTATGTGCGCTTCGACAGTAGATGTGTACACCGGCACTATGTAAGTGCACTTTGACAGTGCAACACTCTGGAGTCACAGCGCTCCGGCACTGTCTATGTGCGCTCCAGTAGTGGATCATGCGCTCCGACACTGTGTAAGTGCACTCCAACAGTGGAATATGGAGTCACAACACTCTGGCATTGTGTATGTGCGCTCCGGTAGTAGATGATATGCTCCGGCACTGTGTAAGTGCGCTCCAGCAGTGCAACACTCCAGAGTCACAGCGCTCCGGCACTGTCTATGTGTGCTCCAACCATGGATCACGTGCTTGGGCACTGTGTAAGTGAGCTTCAGCAGCGTAATCTGGAGTCACAGTGCTCTAGCACTGTGTATGTGCACTCTAGCAGTGGATCATACGCTCTGGCACTGTGGTGGTTCGATCCGGCAATGAGCTCCAAAAGTCAATGTCAAATCTGGCCAAATTGATTTTTGTGTACTGGAAGGCATTTTTGTTTAAAAAAATGAACTTTTTCCCTGGGGCAGTATTTGCATAAAAAATGTGCTTTTTGGAAAAAAAATAAGAGAAAAACTTAAGTTGGGGGTAAGTTACATAGAAAGTATGGTCTTGGGTTTCCCTTACTAATTAACACTCGTATGATTGGCGTGCAGCATGAAGACATCAATAAAATTATAAAATCTAGTTTTATTCCATTATAAAATTTTTATAATAACCTTATAATATTTATAAATTGAACTTTTAAATTACCAAAATTTCTATGTAGGTTGATTAGTTTGCCGTCAATGACTATTAAAAAAACTTGTACCACCATGTTTTATTGTATCCGAAAAATTGTTTCATGCAGCATATACTGCATTTCTACAATACGCGGTCAAAAGGTATATCATCCTATAGATGGATGCACATATGTGGTTCATCTAAAAACAATTGTAAACAACGGTCCAAATGTTTTTTCAATATAACTATTATTTCTAGTTCTCAACCGTTTTTTTTTTTTTTTTCATATTCATGATCTATATTCTCTAAAAATTAAGATCAAAATGATATTTTAAAAAAATATTTATTGCCAAGCCTGCATTTCTACAATATGCGGGCTGGCCGTAGAGAAACCGTATCCTTGTTTATTTGACTACATGGATCCATGTTTATATATTAAAAATAGATTAGAGAGAGAAAGAAGGGGGCAACCATTAGGAATTGTGGCTCTAGTTAATAATGAAACTACTTGCAGTTAAAAAAATAATGCCTTGTACTTATGGAACTTATGAAAATAATAAATTTTTTTAGAATTTAAAGTAGAACAAGTGGAGGAATAGATAAAACTTCAATATCTTTTAATTTAAATAAAGAATAAATGAAGCCTCCGTAAAAACGAAAGTTTTAAGAGACAAAGAGTGGTCCAAAATATTTATGAGAGTTAAAAACACAGTTAGTTTAAATACAATAAAAACAATATATACAATAAAAACAATATATACAAGATGATCTATTTTTAATAAAAAAAAAATTTTGAATGTTTAATGCTTTCGGTAACGCCGTTAAGTGGCTGTCACGTTGGGATCGGTTAATAATATTTTATTTTGCCTGAGTTTGTACGTCAGAACATAGCTCTCGGCAAGGAGCCGAGTCCGAGTGGACTCCGGAAAGCAGCAGACATGCCATCGTTGAAGTACCTGATAAACGACTAACGTGTCTTGTGCGTTTTGCGTTTATAGGAAGTAATGTTAGTTGCGGGATTTGAGCCAGCAAAACCTAGAGTAGAGGGGCAAAAATGTTATACCACTCACTATTGAGAATGGTTATTGAAAATGGTTGGACTCATGGTGGTCTCACCATTCGTGTCTTAGTTATGGTTTAGGCTTCTATTTTTACCTAACTCATTCAAAAACCACTAACCATTTTCAAAAAAATGGGTAGGAGCTTGTCATCCCCATTGAATTAGTCAAAAAACAATAATTCAAAATTAATATGAAAAAGGGCGACTCGGATCAGGTACTCAACCTAGGCCCAAGCGGGGTGCTTGATCCGAGTTGGTTTGTATTTGGCCAGCCAAAAGATGCTGAAAAGCTAAAAAATACAAAAAATATCAAAAGAAAAAAAATGTAAAATATGTTTACAATAAAATTAAATAAAAATATCAAAATTATGTTAAAAAATTAGTGAAAAAATGAATTTTGAAAGACAGAATTGTGATGAGTAGTCATGGTTAAAACAATTTTCAGAATTCTTATATATATTATTTTTCTATTTTGGAAAACGTTTATATAAGGATGAGGCCCTAAGCAATAAAATTAAGGTGCACCTCAAAGATTCACTAGAAGAGGTTGTTTGAATACCCAAAATTCCTCAAATTATTATCACAACCTCAAGATGTAAAAATGAATTTCAAGTCTTTGAAATAGTGCATCTTATAACATTTTTAGACCATAAAGTTTCAAGAATTTCAACTATTCATAGATCTGCTCGATCTACACTATTTTTTAAGCTTTAAAATTTATAATTAGAGATGAAAATAAATTTCCAGGCCATCACAAAGATTTTCAGTATTGAAACAACATCTTTCGACACTATTTGAAGGCGTGCCATGCTTTGATGGTTTAGGGCCTCAATCCCATACAAACCACAACCTTTAATTTTTATTTATTTTACTTTTCTTTTTTAAGACCCCTGAGGGTGAGTCCAAGTTGGCTCGGCTGGGTAATCAAATATTGATAGAACTTGAAAAAATGGAAAATTAGATCATCTATAAATATCAAAATAACATTATTTTATGAAAATTGAAGCTCAAAATGGTGAGATCGAAGACTGGTCAACAAGCCTCAAGAACAAAAAAGAAAAATAGGCAGGTTCGAGCAACGGCTAAAAAGCAAGTCTCAAAAACAGAAAACAAGAATAGGGTAGGTTCAAGTAACAATAGGTAAATCTCAATAAACAATAGATGAATAGAACAAACAAAAAAACTTCAAATCTTTGCGAGAAATAGAAAAACAATCAAGACTATTGAAAGAATAGAATGACGCATGAAAGGACCAGCACAACTCGTTTTTTATGGCGCAAATCTGAGACTGATTCAGCAGCTCACAAGTACGAGCTGAGAAGATCGAGCAATAATAGAGCATCCGACTAATTCATACAGGAACATGACAGTGCGAAGATGATCTTAGGATCTGATTTTAGGCTTTTAGGCTTTTGGTTGGCCAGGAAACAAAGGAAAGTACCGGCAGAACAACAAGAATAAGAAAGTTTTTAAAAGTTACGTTAAAATGAGAAACTTCCATGACGAAGAGATAGAAGAGTTAAATGAAGCCCAAAACCTATCGAAGGGCCAAAGAAAACAACGCGAATTGCTAATAATAGGTATTAGTGGATCGGTGCGTATGGGTTTATGGCCTCCTCATGACAATATAAAGATGATTCGAGGTGATAGAGCACAATAAAATAATGCGACGTGAAAATATTGGAGAGGCAGAGAGAAGGCAATTGAAAGAATATTGAAATCAAATATGAAACAGAGATGATTAATGAGAGAAGGACAGGCATTAAAGGAACCTGATTGGCTCTAGGAACCGACAAAAATAAAAATAAGGGCGATTTTGTAGGAATTGTCCGCATCCAATAGAGAACCGGGGGATTTGCTACCGTAAAAGACGTTTTGTTACGGTTCTCTTACGATAAAAATGCCCATTCATCGATTCGGACCGGTTTTTGGCTGATTTACTGTTTTAGTGTGTGTTTTTTTCACCTGTATATTACTTTTTTTTATACAATAAAATTGCGATATGGACTGCCGATTCATCAATCTGGACCGATTTTTACGATTCCCGATCAGGGTCACCGATCCTTTTTTTAAATCACTTGATGGAACTGATCAACGATGGCTTTGATACTATTTTAGAGTCTCATGTGTTTTTTAAGAGACTATTTGAATCCATTAATGTAAGAATATACAAACTTGTCTTATATAGATAAATAAGAAATGATAAGAATAGAAAAAAAATCATGGACACTTGTACTACATCCACACTTACCATAAAATACAAGACACTGCGCCTAATAATTTCTTCCCCTACATGATAGAAGATCTATGCTTCCCCTATCATCCAGCCATCCAATTTTGATCAAGAGGGCCACTCACCGTTTGATCTTAGATCCGACATCTCAAAGTATTTTATTTTTACAAAAATTGTATGAATATCAAATTTGGTAAACGCCATCTTCTTATTGGGGCGCACTTATAAAAAATATTAAAAATAATTTTTCGATAAATTTTAATGACCAAAATACCCCTTAAAAATATTTTGGTCATTTTATTTTATTGGAAATATCTTTATTATATTTTTCGCTATTGCGAGTTTAATAGAGGATGGACATACAAAAGTTGGTGTCAAAATAGTTTATAAAAAAAATAATAATAATAAAATAGCGTAGACGTGACATTGTAATTGGGACAATCTTAACCCTCCATTCAGAATAAATGGTTGGATAAGGAGAAGTATATAAGTTTTATGCTGTAGGGAAGCATAGAACGCTTGCCCGTTACATATTGATTAAATGTGCATCTTCCGTATTAACCCTATAGACAATATAAACTTAACATAAAGTAGCTTAAAGGCACTCGTTGTTTGAAAGCAACATAGGTTGTGTGCTTTGAGCTCACAACCTGTTACTATTAATGGAATGAATAAATACAACTTTCCTACATGTGATAATGTAAAAGATAAAATAAAATAAAATATTTTGATAAAATAAAATAGTAAGGATAAATAAATTTCAATTTTTTTGTAATAAAATCATCCTATCTTTCACCTTTATTTTTCTTATAGCTTCTATATAAAAAATTAAAAAGTTGTTTTTATGCATGCACTGGTTTTTTCGATAGTGAATTTGCTGGTTTTTCTCTCCTCGGGTTTTATGTAACTCTGGTCCAAAGGAAGCATTTGGCAGGAGAAGTATAGAATAAGGGAGTAGCTAGAGGGAGTGGGTAGAGGAGGTCAAGTGCTTTTCTTTCTTCATGTGAAAGCCAACCGAGGGGAAGGTATTTGACCTTATCTGCTAGAAGGAAGTATAAGTTCTTTTCTTTCTTTCTGTGAAAGCCCAACTGGGGATCTTTCCTTTCTGTGAAAGCCCAACTTGGGAAGGTATTGGACCCCATCTGCTAGAGGGAGGTCTAAGTGGCTTTCTTTTGAAAGCCCAACTGGGGAAGGTATTTGACTCCATCTTGCTGGGAAAGTCATGAATTTTCCTTTCAAAGGGTTTTTTCAGGAGGACCACTAAACATGAAAATAAGCTTCTAACGCATATATCAATGGAAAACTTCCCCAGTATGTTTGCAGTGTTCCATTCTTTGACTCACTGTAGGTGGACCACTATAACTTCTACAAACGCAGCCTCTCCCTGGCAGAGTCGACAAACCAAACGGTGGATTTCAATTATATCCAAGAGATTAAAAATCCATTTCCCAAAATCCATATATCCAAATGGGCCTTAAGATTAACTTGGTAATTTATTTCATCATTTAGGAGTGCCCCAACATGAGCATATAACATAGGTTTAGGATTCATGTAAAGGTCTGGCATAATTTTACTCTAGTACGACCAGCTTGGTCTGAAAGGAAAGTATATATTGTATATCCGATTAATACAGAACGTCTATATTATAATCAGTAAATATGGGAAGGGTAGGATATTATGTTCTGTATTTTATGGTAAGTTTGTGTATAGTTTAGGTGTCTATGATTTAGTTTTTATTATTGTCATCTGTAATTTGTCTATAAAAGATAAGTTTGTATATTCATATCAATTAATAGAAACTGAGTCTCTTCAGAAAAACCTGAAGCTCTTCACATGGTATCAGAGCGAGGTTCATCTTAGCTGATGTCCATTCCTCGCCCCTGAAGCATTTTCACCAATTTTCAAGACGACTTTGTTGCTCCCCTCGTCGATGCAACTTCTGTCGAGTCGTGTTTCGAGACTCTGCTGAGTCGTGCATGGCCTCTTTGATATGTCCTCTTTGCTGAGTCATGTTTTGACTCTCTAATCTATCCTCTCTGCTGCTTTCTGTGCTTGTTGATCAAGCAATCTGAGTATGCACCTAAAAAGATCCAATTGTCATTTCTGCGAATTGGTTTTTAAATTCCACCTGGTCTCTTTCATAGCATCTTGAGTTTGAGGGGGAGTGTGAAAGGAAAGTATATATTGTATATCCGGTTAATATAATCAATAAATATGGGAAGGGTAGGATATTGTGTCTTGTATTCTATGCTAAGTTTGTATATAGTTTAGATGTCTATCATTTAGTTTTTATTAGTGTAATATGCAATTTGTCCATAAAAGACAAGTCTGTATATTCATATCAATTAATGAACGTTGATTCTCTTCCGAGAAACCTGAGACTCGTCACACTTGAGTCAGGGCCTAAGATCAGGCCGAAAGGCGTAGTCGATGGACAACAGGTGAATATTCCTGTACTACCCCTTGTTGGTCCCGAGAGACGGAGGAGGCTAGGTGGGTTCACACACAGCTAGGAAAAGTCTATCCAAGCAACACAGCATCAGCAAAGGTCAGTGTTTTGACTTAGCCTGATATCAAGACAATCTTAAGGTGCATGCATTCTTTAAAGACCTACTAGACCTAGGGTACACTATCCAGTGTAATCAATCCAGACCGGTTAGGTCAGAAGCTCAAGCTGTAGGCCATGTCCAACATGTCGACTCAAACCATGATAACCTTAAGGATGCTAGCTTGGCAATCCAACCAAATAAGGACCAGGGGTCTAACTCAAGTCATCACTCGAGTTCAAGATTACCCCGAGGGAAAACTCCATCTGACAGTAATTATAGCCTTCCTTCACTCTTTCAGTTCAGTGCTGGGGTAAGAGAATATCCTAACCCTAGGGTTAAATCATCCAATCAAGATCGAGGACCAATGGACCTCATTACCCAAGGTCAAAGGTCTAGTCCTCATAGCAGCTCGAGTCGTCCATCCCAGTCAAATTGTGATCCTATCCTACAAGCCTTCTTGCATGGCCACATAGTTCAAAATCCAAGTGACGGGTCTGCTCTGACCCAATTTAACTTCGGTGAGTCTATAAGTTGACAACCGGCACACCAAGTTCAACATTTCCCCAGGCTCAATCCTTCGGGCAATCCGCTACATAGGCCCAATAACCAGTCTATACAAGCCATATGTTTGAAGACAATTTCCAGCACCTTGGGTCCCCGATACGGAACGAAAGAGAAGCCGGACAATAAAGCCTTGACTTATAGTGGAATTTTTTACAGTCTCAAAATTTTTCCAGAATGGGTGAGGATCTTCGTAAAGACCCCAAAAGGCCACTTGCCAAGTTTCATCACAATTCGATGTGTCAAAGGCAGTGCAAACAAAGTAACAATTTCAGAAAAATTGTAACTGAAACCCTATTTTCGGAGCATCAAATGGCTGTGGGACCACCGTCATTAGGTCCGGCACGGCCGAAAACAACCAAGGGTTAAGTTTTAGCTTAAACGGACACTCTAGAACAAAGTTATGAGTGAAAGATTGAAGAGGGGTAGGACGCACACTATTCTCTTGCGCCCTCCTTGCACCAGTCTCCATTAAAGGGGACTAGTTTTCACAGTCACGATCATTAATTTTTGGGACTCATATCTCTCTTGTTACGAGTCAGGTTCGCTCTCAAATTTTACGAACATGTTCGTCTCCTCAAGACGTCCCGTGACATGTTCGTCTCCTCAAGACGTCCCGTGACGATCATTTGATCAGTAGCACGTCCCGTGACGATGTTCAAGCAGAGAGAAAAGCTAGAGAGAAGATGGCAATTCGAGAACAAGAGTTGCAGAACATCAGCAGTAGCGTGTCTCACTCGAGCGCCCATATCACGATGCCCGCGCACGCGATCGACACGAAGCCAGTTGCATTGCATGCGTCATGTCCAAGGTTACAACTGGTCTAAATGTCGTGTGCGATGAACAGTTAGATTTCTCGTACAACGACGTTAAAGTTGCTGTAGAATTCCGATTGTCGGAATCCAAATTCCGGCCACAAGCACAAAATTGTAAAATCCTTGTTCGGGCAAGAAATTGAGAGGTGTTTGTTGCAACGTGATTGTGATGGCACGTTCAGTGAAATTCAGCAAAGAAACCAAGGAAATACATCAAGAAACAGGTGCATTATCGATCAAAATTTTTCATGTTTCGTACAAATTTCAAGTTGCATAATCATGGCTTAAATACTTGATTCATGGCTCGAAGTTAGTATCAAATTGATCGTCATGCCGAGCACAACGAGAAAGTAATTATATTTTGGCCATATAAGCGTCAAAGCAACCCCGAATCATCCTAGGAAAATCAAACACGTTTCATTATTGCAGCAAGGACTGTTTTAGAATTTCGTGTATTGTTGGGTAGCGGCAAAACTGTAATTTTGTATCCATTTTTAGATTTTATTTTAATTCAAATAAATTATATTTTTTAGCAATTAGGCTAAATTTTGGGCATCTACCCATGTTTTGGGCCAAACTCTATAATAAAATGTTATGTCTCATTGTAAAGGACTTTCATTGGATTATTACGAGTGAAGCTTTGAGGTTAAGGGATACGTCCTGATGAGAGAAAGAGAGGATAGAGAAGAACAAGCTCGGTACCCCTAGGTCAAGGTAATTCTCTCTCCTCCTCTCTTATCTCTCCTCTTCTTTTTCTTTCTCTCTATTCTTTTTTCCTCTCTTCTCTTCTTCTTTCTCTTTCTTCTTCTTCCTTCTCCCTTCTTCTCCCTCTTCTTCTTTGTTGACATGCATAGTTATGCATGTCTATCTTTCTCTCTACCTTTCTCTCTCTCCTCGTCTCTCCTGACATGCACGGTAGTGGCAGTGCCGCGCATACTTCTCTTTCTCTTTCTCCCTCTCCTTCTTCTTTCTCTCTCTTATTTTTCCTTCTTCTTTTCCTCTACTTTTTTCTCTCTTTGCTCTCTGCTCTCTTTCTCTCTGTTCTCTTTCTCTAGTCTCTGTCTCTCTCTGCTCACTCTCAACATGTACGACAGTCGCAGCGCTGTGCATGCTTCTTTTGTCTCTTTCACTCTCTTCTTCCCTCTCTTAATATGCAAGACAGTGGCAGCGCCTTGCATGCCTCCTTTTCCTCTCCTTCCTAATCTCTTCTCTCTCTTTCCTAATCTGTTCTCTCTCTTACCTAATTTTCCCTCTCTCTTTCTTAATCTTCTTTCTTAAACTCTCTCTTTCTTTCTCTCTCTACTTTCTTTTATTCTCTCTTTCCTAATCTCTCTCTTTATTTATCTCTACTTTCCTTTCTTCTCTCTCTACTTCCTTTCTTATCTCTCTCTTCTTGCCTATTCTTACTCTATTTGGTCTTTTCTTTCACTCCCAGTCATGCACGACGTTGCCCATCGCCGCGCATGACATTCCCCTTCTTTTCTTATCTTCTGGAATGGATACAGTGAGCCGGGCCTCTGTATAAGTTTCTCTTTCCCATGTCAGGCACGACAATCCCCACCACCACGTATGCCATTTCCTTTCTTCTCCTCTGACGAAGGCACATAACTAGGCCCTTCCGCAAGTAGCGGGGACACACATGGCGATGCCTAAAGCCGTGTGTGTCCTTTCTTTTCTCTTTCCTGTCTCTCTCTCCTCTGTCATGGTCTCTCATGCTCTATCTCTCTCTCTCTCCTATCATAGACGGCAGAACCTATCGTTGTCCATGTTTCTTCCCCCTGTCCTCTTTTTCTCCTCTGTAATGGATAGCGAAACCCCATGGCTGTCCATGCTTCTTTCCATTTTCTCTCTCTTCTGTCATGGATGGAAGAACCCCATCGCCATCCTTGTTTCTTTATCATTTCTCTCTCCTCTGTCATGAACGGCGAAACCCCATCGCCATCCATGTTTCTTTTTTGTTATTCTTCATCTCTCATTCCTTCTTCCGTCTCTCTTCTCCTTCCTTCTCTCTTCACTGTTCCTTCTTCTCTTCCTCTTCTCTCTATTTTATTCTCCTCTTCCCTTCTTCATCTCTCTTCTCTCTCTTCTCTCTTCTCTCTCTCTTCTTCTTCTCTCTCT
>NW_006497498.1:1928793-1954331 GCF_000471905.2 Amborella trichopoda
CTCTCTCTCTCTCTCTCTCTCTCTCTCTCTCTCTCTCTCTCTCTCTCTCTCTCTCTCTCTCTCTCTCTCTCTCTCTCTCTCTCTCTCTCTCTCTCTCTCTCTCTCTCTCTCTCTCTCTCTCTCTCTCTCTTCTCTCTCTCTCTTCTTTCTTCTCTCTTTTCTCTTCTCCCTTTTCTCTGCTCTTCTCTTTTTCTCTTCTGTCTTCTCTCTTCCTTTCTCTCTTTCATCATCCCTGCTCTTCTCTTTTCTTCTAATATCTCTCTTTCTCTCTCTTTCTTTTTTATTCTTCTTTCCTGCTTTTCTCCTTCTCTTTCTCCTCCTCTCGTTTGACCAAGGGCTAGGCTATGTCTAGCACTGTCATGTCGTCATGCGGTCAGAGTTACCATGCCTGTCTTGCTGCCATGTCAGATTAGTCACTGTGTCAGGTCGGTTGGTATTGATTCTGTCCTCGAGTAGTTAAGCCATCGTGCCGGTCTAAGTCATCGTACCCATCTTGTTACCATGCCAAGTCAGTCACCATAATGGTCTAGCCACTGTGTTAGTCTAGCCATCCAGTGAAACTTCTCTTTCCATTATTCTATTTCTTCCTTCTCCTTTTATCACCTCAATCTTCATCTCATTATTCTTCCCTTTCCTCTTTTGAATGTGCACGACTGTGTGCATTCGCCCAAAGACCAGTTGGGGTCCCTTGGCCCACTTGTCTTGTAAATTAATTGTGATAATGTAATTGTAGAAACATGAGAGTATAGGTCAAGGGAGGCAATTTTGACCAGTTACAGAACTGGGGGGCTATGATCTCAGAGGGTGCTCGTGTGAGTTAGCTCGAGTGAGTCACAGACCCAGGTAAGGTGTGTTCCACCTCACATTAAATTCCTTTATCACCAGTTGCTATACCTACCCTTGTTTCTTAACAAGGTTCCTGAGAGAGCGGTCTCAAATCCTGGGTTTTCTTTGAAACCCGCGACATGTGCCACTAGATCATCTAGATCCAGGGGCGAGATCGAGGCATTTAACCTTCTTGACGACTCTACTGGGGACACACTACCTGTTCATCGGATCGTCCTTGTTTAGCTAATCTTTCCTTTTCTGTTTTCATACACCATGTGGCTTCAGGGTTCTTTAACCCATTTATCCGGATCGGGGATTTCTTAATCCCTGTATTCGTGAGCTTCCCCTAGGAACAAGTTCCTCGAACTTCATTTCCAACTTTCCTTTTGAGAAAAGACCAAGTGTCTTGCTCTCAGGTCTTGACCTGGCTCGATGCAAGGTGGGACTTGAAGGTCCCTAACTCCCCATCTCCTAGCTCTGGTGGAACCCCCACCAAAGTACTCGGCATCAGTAGCACATCTACTACCTCTCATAGCATGCACCCTATTATTGGCAAGTCTTTTGCCAATCATACTACCGAGGTACGCCAAAAGGCTACCTTGTCCTCTTATGCAAAAGGCAAGAAAGTTGGCGTTACTCCTGTGAGTCACCGTAAGGCTCCCCCCCATATTCCTCCACCACCACGGGTCTCTATGCTTAGAGGCTCGACAAATCTAAGAGAAGAACTCGAGGTCTCCACCTCTCGCACACACACTAAGGCTTGTGGGTCGTCCACTCGAGCCACACCTCGAGGCAACCCTAGTATTACCTCAAGTCGGTGTCAAAAATCGAGCCTCCTCGGGCCAGATCCTGTACTCATTCTGCATGAGCATCTCACCACTAGAGGCGACGTCATTACTGCCCCAACCCGAGTACACGGGAGACAACCCCCTTGTCCTCCCTCTCAGCACATACCAGCGCACTCTATAAGAGATAGGTTCCCCCCTATTCCCTTATAAACACATGCTCGCGGTTCTCGGCCTCCCAAGGCCAGATCGGCTATTCGAGCCAGGGTCGACTACCAAGTCACTCGAGTTCCTTCTTCAAAAGGCGCACACACACCACCTTCCTGAACTAGCATTCGCTCCCGACTCAAACACCACCATGAGCCGATTCCTCTCCCACTTGCCACTTCTCTTTCGGGCGAGCTCTTAGAGCCCTGGTACTCAAAGACCTTCCCCAAGATTACCATCTTGAGCCAACCCCATCAGCTCGATCATGTCTCTAGAGCCCATAAGAGAGCTCAGGGCAAAGACCCAATGGGAGATCAATCCTTTATCCTCTCCGACCTAAGTTGACCCCAGTTCCTGGTCCACACCCATTGCTTCATCTGTTGGAGATGACTCTTTCTTACGCAAGAAGAGTCGGCCAGCCGCAGTCCCCATCAAAGTTTTGACGTGAGGTCCATCAATGCCTCAAAGCCAAGCACGATAGGGGTCTACAAATCCTGACCATGGAAGCCACTCAAACAGTCGGGGCAGCCAGCCTCGATGACTCTCTTCATAAGAACCCCTTCTAGCCTCTTTAGATGATAGAGCTTGCAGAAGAAATGCGAGAGTATTGCACAGTGGTCAACGTCATAGAGGAAAACCCGACCACCCACAACTACGATCCTAAGAACATCACGAACCAATTCTCACATGCTATGCCTAAAAAACTTGAGTCCAATCGGGGCAGGTTGAGCCCCTATTGACCGACTTACCACTCTCAGTCTGCCATGCTCGGAAGCTCCTGACCACATCGGAGACTGACCCACCAGAAGAAACGGTTAGCATGATGGTCATTAATGAACCAAATAACACTCAGGAAGAACGCATGAATAAGTTCGAGCACATGGCATAAGCAATAATGGAAAAGATCGACCGTATGGAAAGCATGCAGCCTTCAGCTAATTTGTCCCAACAAGAGGCCAACTCTCATCATTTGAGTGATGCAATTTCGAGGCAGACTCCCCCAATCTCTCAGGCAGATGATGCCATGGTTGCTCACAGCCTCCGGAGCAGAAAAATCTTGGGTATACAAGGGACAACATTTTACCAAAAGTTGTACCCCTCGTAAATTGATCAGGTCCCTTTCCCCCCTAATTATCAAAAGGGGAGGCTCTCCCTGTTCAATGGCACAACTTTCCCACACCAACATATCGCCCACTTCCAAGCAGTGTGTCAGGAGACTGCATCTCATGAAGGACTCCTTCTCCGTCAGTTTGTTGAGACCCTCGATGGTCCAGCTTTTCAGTGGTATGCTCGACTCCCTCCTAATTCGGTGCGTACTTGAAAGGAAATGGAGCGATTGTTCTACCAGAGTTTCTATGAGGTCGAGAGAGAGGTCCAAACCATCGAGCTTCTCACCTTGACCCATGAACCAGATAAACCCGTGGATCAATTCATAGCAAAATGGAGGGATTTGGCTGCTTACCACGCCAATCCTATGTAAGAGAAAGAAGCAGTCTAGAATTGTATATGAAACATGCGACTCGAGAGTGCCCTACATATTGAGGCCTGCAATTCGACCTCCATGTCAGAGCTGATCTCTAAGTCAGTTCGCATAGAGAGCCTGTCGCACCACCATGGAGGTTCACATCAACAGTCTTCGAGCTTGGGAAACAACCGTTGCAATGGTAATTCTCTGACCAACACCAGGGGAAATCAGCAGAAAGGGGTAATCAGTGCGTCCGTCACCGTTAGTGCTCCGAAGAAGGATGCCCCTCAAACTTTAGACCCCTCCAAAGGGGTAAGCACAACAAAGACATAGACAACGCCTCAGGGGGATAAGCAGCAGTAGTCACAAAACTGGGTACCTCCACTTGCAAACCTTAATCGAAACAACTATTGGGCCAAGCATAAGAACAAGGTCTATCATTTTGAAAAGGAATGGGTTCCTGTACTACTCCGACTATTGCTAAAACATAATATGATTTTAGCTTTCTGAGATCAAGTTTCCTGATCAAGCTGGTCTCGATACGCATGCAAACTACTGTGCTTATCATCGAAGGATAAACCACCCCATAGAGGAATGCTACACACTCGAAGACTTCATCGAGGCTCTGATCTAGAAGTGTCGGATAAAGCTCTAAGAACTTAAGAAAGCATTCAAGGTAGCTGAGGCCTCCCATGCGGTGACAGTACAGGAGGAAGACGAAGGCCCACTCCCTTCCGATGAGTTGCCGTCAGATCTTCTTCAAGCTCTATTCAGTATGATGCTCCAACAAAGACTCGTCATATTAAAGCCTGTGAGGTAGCCCAACCAGCTCAAGGAACTGAGAATCACTGGTTCCTGTACAATAATATATGGGGCCACAAGCTGGGCGAATGCTATGGATTTGAAGCCGTGGTTGAGAGAAAAGTGCGGAGAAGTCACATTGCTTACGGCATTTTAAAAGAACACCCGCAAGTCAGTACTCCCATCAAGGAGACTGTTTTAGTGCAAGATTCCTGTGATGCTACCTCCGATCCTATTGAACCCTCGACTTCCCAGTTATGGAGAGTCTATCACGGGCGGAGCAGACTCAAGTCCTTAAAGAGAGAGGCAATTCATCAAGCTAGGGCTGCTCACAAACCTAGTAAGACGGTTAAGAACCTCCAAAGGGAACCAGGAGGAGACAGGCACCAAGGGCTGCTCGATAAAAGAACAAGATTCCTCAACCATCGGTCGAGCAAGAATTTCTCAAGTCTCTTCCTCCATTGCCAACCTTATAGGACTTCATCCATGACGCAATCGTCCTTACTCCCTCATCTCATCTGGAGGACATCTCTGGGCCATCTTTTATTCGGGGCACATCCAATAAGGGTGACGACACTAAAAGCACCCCCCAACGGTCTAAGCAAGGGAAAAACCCAAAAGACCCCAATTTCGGTGATGATTTTAAAAGCTACCCAAATCAATCCAATGAGGGGGATGACCTTACAGGTCCCTCACCTATTAACCTCAATTCTTCTTCTCATTCCTCTTCTATATCTATTGCAAGTACAATTCGAGAGTGTCCAGACTTCGAGGCCCTTGGCAAAAAACTTGAGGGAACAAATATAAGCAGGTCTCATCGGAGGCGGCTGAGAAAGACGCTAGCCCAAGAAGCTGGATTCTTGATAGTAGATGACGCCCTGATGTCTCGAGCCAAGTTAGAGCCATCCTCTTCTATTGGGAGGCACAGGAAGTCAAAGCCGAAGAAACCCTAGTGGCCTCTTGAGCCTGACTCTAAGCAGAGGTTGAAAGAATCAAGAGGACCGAGCTTCTATTCCCAAGAAGTTTCTCACATGGTGCAGATCTTGGAAGCGTCATCCAGCACAGGGCAGATGACTTTGAGATTGAGGAAGACGCTGTGGCCTCCACCTCAAAGGCCAAAGGTCCTGAAGTTTCCTGATCCACCACTCCTTTCTCGCCTAAATAACCCAGACAATCCACTCATCCTCAAGTTCTCTGGGATGCCTCTAGTCCCATACACCCAACCACCTCCCAAGCCTCAACCTCAGAACTCCACTCAGTCAAAACAAACTCTTCCTGCCCAATCCACCCAAACTTCCCAAGCCATGCTGGCTACACAGCAAAGTCGGCCAGCATCCCAAAACAAACTTCTTTCATCTAAACCTGACCCTCAACTTACCATACTACCTAGACCCACGGTGGATATAGTGGAACATCAAGAAGGTCCTCATGAGGCACTGACTGTCTGCACAATCACTAAGTCGCAACTATCCCAAGTACCTCAGGGTGAATTCCCTCGACCGGATATATCAGCCCTTCTCAAAGTTGATCCTTTCATCAACAAACAAGATGAGGATGGAAGAGTCATGTTCCATAGCAAAGCCTGGCTAGAAGAAGAAGTGTCAAGAGTGTGGGTGTCTTCACAGGAGGTTAACGAGAAGCCCTCCGAAGCCAATGATGAGGAGTTACAAGAGGCCCCAAAAGAATGGGAAGAAGGCAGTCAAGCCACAACTGATGAACTCGTGGAGATAAATCTAGGGATGAAGCCGACCTCAGGCCCGCTTCCATCTCGGCAAATATGTCGCCAGAGGAAAAAGAGAATCTTACTGCCTTCTTGTGAGAAAATCGGGACATCTTACTATGAGATGCCTGGTTTAGATCCTCAAGTCACAGTCCTCCGTCTCGGCATCGATCCATCCGTCAAGCCTGTCAAGCAGAAATCCAGGGGGTTCAAGCCTGATGTCGAAATGCAGATCGATGCTGAGGTGAGCAAGCTCAGGCAAGCAGGCTTCATTCGTGAAGTCAAGTACCCAAAGTGGCTCGTGAATGTTGTATCAGTCAAGAAGAAAAAAAACCAAATTAGGGTTTGCATCGACTTCCAAGACCTGAATGTCGCTTACCCGAAGGATGACTTCCCGTTGCCATTTACGGAGATGCTCATTGACTCCATAGCTCACTACCAGATCTTCTCCTTCATGGATGGATACTCCGGGTACAATCAGATATGGATGGCACCAGAAGATGAGGAAGCCACCACAACCTTCACTCCAAATGGGGTCTTCTGCTACATGATGATGCCTTTCCGGTTTAAGAAGGTCTGTGCTATGTATCAGAGAGCAATGACGATCATCTTCAAGGACATGATGCACAAGGAGGTGGAATGTTATGTGGATGACTTGGTGGTGAAGTTCGAAAGGAAAGATGCTCATATGCGAGACCTTGAAAAGGTGTTCGAACAGTTATGCCTTCATCAACTCAAGATGAACTCGCTAAAATGCGCTTTTAGCGTGCGTTCAGGAAAGTTCTTGAGGTTCATTATTAGACATCGAGGGCTGAAAATTGAGCCAGTCAAGATCAAGGCAATCCAAGAAATGCCACCACCAACTACATTGCGAGAGCTGCGGTCCCCTCAAGGGCAGCTGGCTTATATCCGCAGGTTCATCTCGAACCTCTCAGGTCACTGTAAGCCTTTTAGACACCTGTTAAAGAAGGATAGCCCATTCATCTGGGATGAAGCATATCAGGCGGTGCTTGATGACAACAAGTAATATTTACTCAATCCTCAAGGGCTCTCTATACCGGTGTTGGGAAAACCTCTCATCCTATATGTGACTGCTCTTGACGAGTCCCTCGGGGCACTATTGATGCAAAACAATGACGAGGGGAAAGAGACCACGCTATACTATCTCAGCCACAGGCTACAAGGTCAGAAGAATTATCCTCCTATCGAGAAGATCTTCAGGGCCTTAATCTTCGCGGTACAAAAGCTCTGTTATTAGTTGTTCGGTCATGAAGTAAAGCTTCTATCAAAAGCAAACCATGTAAAGTTTCCCCTGACATGCCCATGCTTATCGGGACTCCTTGCTAAGTAGGCATTGTTTTTTATGGAATTCAACATCACATATGTACCACAAAAGGCCATCAAGGGTCAAGCTTTGGCTGATTTTCTCACAGCTTATCCAATACCGGCAGAGTCTCCTTTATCAAGCGACCTCCCTGACGAAGAATTATTCTGCACTGAACTTTCTCATGCGTGGCAAGTGTACTTTGACAGAGCTTTCCAATCTGATCGAGGAGGTGCCAAAGTGGTATTCCTAACTCTGAAAGAGGGATACTTCCTCTATCCTTCTCTCTCACCAAAGCTGGTTCCCATAACGAGGAAGAGTATCAAGCCCTTATAAGCGGATTGGAGATCACCTTGGATCTAGACTTGGAGCAGCTCGATATCTACGGCGACTCTGAGTTGGTGATATGGCAGCTCAATGGGATCTATGTTGTGAGAAAGGACACTCTTGAGCCCTATCATGATACCACAAAATCGTATATGGCTTAAGACATATCCTCAGGAGGTTAAACTCGCAAGCTGATGCACTCGCAAAGCTCGGAGCTACCATTCAATTCTCGTCACTAAGGCCCATGCCCATTTGGGTAGCAGAGTAGAGATACATTGAATTGAGAATCGAAGTGGATGCGGATAATGAGATAATTCTCTTCCTCGAGTGCCCACCTTATCCATTCGGGGCACTTCTATCAGCTAAAGAAGTCATTGAGGCCGAGCAGGAAGTGGCACAGAGTCAAGGAGCAGACGTTCAGAAATAGGAACCAGAGTTCATCAGCCCAATATGTGCTAAAATCGAGTAGGTGGAAGATTGGAGAGAGCTCATCATTAACTTTATAAAGCATGGTAGACTGCCTGAAGATCATGCTGAGCGTAACAATCTACATCGAATGTCTACCAAGTACACCCTCCATGAAGGAGATGCTCTCTTCAGGTGGTCTTTTGATGGTATTCTTCTCAGATGTGTAGATGCACAAGAGGCAAATAAGGTGTTGGAAGAAGTACAATCAGGCATCTGTGGATTGCATCAGTTCGACCCTAACCTCTATGAACGGATATGCAGATTGGGGTATCATTGGCCTTCAATGGTTGTTGATTCCTTAAACTACTCTCAAAGGTGCCAAGTGTGCCAAATGCACTCGAGCTTTATTCATGTGCCTCTAGAGCCCCTACACCCTATAGTGGCATCATAGCCCTTTTCACAATGGGGTATGGACATTGTAGGACCTATCGATGCTCGTTCTGCAATGGGTCATGTCTTTATTCTGACGACAATGGACTATTTCTCCAAGTGGGCTGAAGTAGTCCCTCTCAAGCAAGTTCCTGGAGTTACGGTGGCCAACTTCACGCAGCATCACATCATATAACAGTTTGGGGTGCTTGACCAGATTATATCTGACAAAGGCCCTCAATTCAAAAGTTACCACATTGATCGCTTGGTTAGCCAGTTCGGTTTCGAGTGAAAGTACTCAACTATATACCACCCTCGAGCGAATGACTTAGCTGAGGATTTCAATAAGACTTTATGTAGCGTTTTAAGGAATTCAGTATCAAAGACAAAGAAGAACTGTCATGAGAAGCTTCCTGAAGCGTTGTGGGCTTATCGCACTACCACACGAAATGCCATCGATTCCACTCCTTATTCCCTGGTCTATGGAGGTGAAGCAGTCTTGCCCCATGAGATTCAACTCCCATCGCTGTGTGTCGCCATACATCAAGGACTAACCGAAGACAAGAGAGTCAAGCTTCGTTATCAAATGTTGGATCCACTTGATGAAAAGAGGTTGCAAGCTCAACAGAACCTCGAACTCAACTAGAGGAGAATGAAGAGGGCCTTTGACATGTCAGTCGAGGTCTGCTCATTCGCTCATGGAGATTTAGTTCTAGCCATCAAAAGGCTGATCGTTATGCATGGGCGGCACAAAGGAAAGTTTGAACCTAAGTGGGAAGGCCCTTTTATAGTCAAGAAGGTCTAGCCAAATGGGGATTACTGGTTAATCTCGCCCTCTGGATCTTGATGATCAGGCACCCCGTGTCTCGGGTTTCAGGGAACTGAAGACTTGAGATTGCTCTCTCGAGAACCTTGTTCAAGAACAAAGGCAGGTATACCAATCGATGAGAGAGGAATTTAAGGTGGGTTCAGGACTTACTCGGGCTGGCTCGCGTGGGTTCCCTCTTAGATCAAGAAGAAAGTCCCCATAGTTCTACAACTGGTTCGGAATCGCCTCCCTTGGCTAGTATTCTCCTGTTTCTATAATCACACACAC
Source organism: Amborella trichopoda (assembly GCF_000471905.2). The sequence continues at coordinate 1,938,184 of NW_006497498.1, forward strand.
ATGGTTAATTTTACGAGACAAGTAGGCCAACAGACCCCACCCTGTCTTTGGGTGAATGTACACAAGCGTATACATTCAAAGGAGAAGATAGAAGAGATGATGAGATGGGAGTTGGGGGAAAGAAGAAGAGAGAAGAAAGGAAAGAAAGAGACATTTGACCAGGCGACTAGTCTAGCACAGTGGCTAGATTGGTGTGATGATTGACCTGACGTGGTAGCAAGATGGGCACGTTAACATGGATCGACACAGCAGTAATACTACTCGACGATAGAACACCAACACCAACCAACCGGGCACAACAGCTAGTTTGACGTGGCAGGAAGACGGGCACGACAACTTAAACCGGCACAACGGTAGTACTGCTCGACAATGAGACTACCGCGACCGTGCTAGACTTGGCATGTCCCTTGATCAAATGAGAGAGAAAGAAGAAAGAAGAGAGAAAAAGAAGAGGGAAGAGAGGGATGTAGAGAGAAAGAGAGAGGAGGAAAAGAGATAGAAGAAAAAATGGAGAAGGAATAGAAGAGAGAGAAAAGAGAGAAAAGAAGAGAGAGAAAAGGGAGAGAGGTGAGATAAAAAGAAGGGAGAAAAAAGCTTGAATGATAATGGACTTCCATCATCCATGATAGAGAAAGAGGAGAGAGGAAGAACATGTATGATAGAGGAAAGATGAGAGAGAAAGAACATGGATGATGATGGACTTCTACCGTCTACGAGGAAAGAGGAGAGAGAAAGAACATGGATGGTGATGGACTTTCGCCATTCATGACAGAGAGAGAGACAAGAATGAGAAAGGAGTGTTCATGCGCCATGATGAGCATCGCCATGCACAACATGGGGAAGGGTAAACTTCAACAAAGGCCTGGCCCACCACTCGGGTTAAGGCTTGGCTCACTGTGCATGTCTCTAAGGGATAAGGGAAAACTGAGAATGTCATACCTAGCGATGGGCATCGCCGTGTATAATTGGAGAGAAAAAAGAAGAGAGAAAAGAAATAATAGAGTGAGAGAAAGCAAGGAGGAAGAATGAGGGTTTAGGGAAGAGAAAGGCGAAAGGAATGTAGAGAGAAAAGGAAGGAGAGGATTAAGAAAGAGGAGGAATGAGAAAAGATAGAAAGCATGAGAAAAGAGGTAGAAAGATGGAGAGAGAGATAGAGACATGCACGGCAATGGTTACTGTCATGCATGTTTGAGAGGGAGATGAGAGAGATAGAGAGAAGAAGAGACAGATAGAGACGAGAGAAAGAGATTGAGAGATAAAGAAAGAATGAAAGAAAGAGGAGAGAGAAAAGAGGAGGAAAAAGAAAGAGATAGATGAGAGGAAGGAGGAGGCGAGAGAAATAGTTAAACGAGAGGAAGGAGGAGAGAGAAAGATGGAGATGAGGATAGAGAAAGGAGGAGGAGAGAGAAAGTTACCTTCACTGAGGGGTACCAAACTTTTTCTTCCCACTCTGCTCTCTCTCTCTCTCCAAGATGTGCCTCTCAAACTCAATGGAAAAACTCAAACTTTATTCATCAATTGAAAGTACGAGGGGCTCCTCTTTTACAATTAGGTTTAGCACGTATTTATAGAATTGGGCCCAAAACATGGGTGGATGCCAAAAAACTATTCTGATTGATGATAATTATAACTTATTTAATAAAATCTAAAAGTGGGTGCAAAATCATTGTTTTGCCTCTGCCTAACAATTCATGGAATTTCAAAACAGTCCCTGCTGCTGCCCTAGAACATGCGTGATTTTCCTAGGATGATTTGGGATTCCTCTGGTGCCCGTTTGTTAGAAATATGATTGTTTTCATATAGGGCTCGTCATGGCGATTGATTTGATACCAACTTCGAGCCACGGATCGCGCTTTTATGCCACGATCATGCGACTTAAAATTTCATGAATCTTGGAAATTTTTGATCAATAGTGCGCTCGTTTCTTGATGTTTTTCAGTGATTTCTTTGCTGTATTACATTGAGCATGCCGTCACAATCACGTGGCAACCAACGCAACTCGATTTTTGTTCCCAGACGCAGATTTTGCAATCTTGGGTTTTTACCGAAATTTACAGTCACTTCGACACATTCGTGTGTTAAATTTGATTGTCCATCACATACGGGGTTCAGATCAATGGTAGCCCTAGACCTTAAGCACACGATGGAATTAGTCTCATGTCGATCCGATACGAGAACGTTCTGATTTGGCTGCACGAGCAAGGCGATTTGTTGCTAATTTTTTTGCAACTTTCTTCACGAATCGACAAATCCTATCTGGCTTTTCGCCCTGCTCGAGTATCGTCACGGTGCGTGCCACATATCGAAATGCTCATCTTGACAAGACGAACATGGTCACAAAATTTGAGCGTGATTTGACTTGAGATGAGTAAGATATGGTTAAAGTCACTACTCAAGACTGTAAAAACAGTCACCATTAATGGTGATTTGGTGAGGGCACACGGGAATAGTGTGCGGCCTACCCTTTTTCGGTCTTTTACCCATAACTTTATCTTGGAATCCCTGATTAAGCTGAAACTTGACACCTAAAGGTTTTCGACCATGCCGAATCCAATAGCGGTGGTCCCACAATAATTTGACACACCGAAAATAGATTTCTAGTTACAGGGTCGGTTTCAGTGTGTTGGAAGCTGATTTTCCAAAATTGTTTCTTTGTCCGCACTGCCTTAGACATATCGGATTGCGATGAAACTTGATAGGTGGCCTTTGGAAGTTATTTAGAAAGATTCTAACCCATTCTAGGGAAATTTTAAGACTGTCAAGAATTCCACTGTATATCATGCTTTATTGACCGACTTCTTCTTTATTCTGCATCAGGGACTAAGGTACTCAAAAATGTGTTCAAATAGCTTGCCCTGCCGAATTTTGTGCTTCGAGAGAAGCGAGAAGGAAAAAATTCAAAAAAATTCTCGAAGCACAAAATTCAAAAATATTTATTCAGCTTTATTACTTTTTTCTTCTTAGCCATAAGACCATGTGAATTCCGAAGAGATCCATGCAATACTTCAACTAGGATGCGCAGAAGTTTCGATGCAATGTACAGATCCATCCGTGGAGACTTTAGGGGGATAAGAGACTTTTTTGAGTGATCCTATAGAAGTCCTCACCCTCAACGGACTATTTGTGATTCTGATAGCTGAGGATTTTATACGGACTTCGTTGGTCAAAATTAGGCCCATCTGGTGGTCGAGTACCATGCTGAAGGGCATTTTTCCCGTTTGGTTTAGGTTTGTTTGTTTTGTTGTTTGTTCTGGATGGTCTGCTGAAGGGCCTTTTGTTAGCGTTCGTCTACGTGGTGCACCAGTTTATACTCGGTGAGCAGGGTACCTCAGTTTATCGAGGTGACCAGCTGTGGGTATAACCCCTGCCTACTGCTAGCAGTTTCAACGATCAAGATATCTCGCTTCTTTGTCTGAGGCATCCCCTAAGGGCTCAATCCCATTGCTGCATAACAGGTTTAAGTTTTGACAGACTTGTCTTTCTTGGGGCATCTTCAGCATCTTGAAGTGCGTTAGTGACCTCGTGAGAATGATGCTCTTCTTCATGAGACTTGTCTTGCCTTCTTGGCTAGTCTTCTGTCCTTCGAGTCCTTTTTGTAAATGGACTCAAGCTGTCACAATCTTGCTTGATGCTTCTATTTTTGGGTCCTGGTAATTTGACAGCATGGATTTTTCTCTTGAATGTGGGATGAAGCCGCCTGTTGAGGCAAGTTTTGCATCAACCTGTTTATTGATCCAAGCATCCTTTGCAGATTTTCACTTGGATTTGAGAAGCGGCACCGTAGAGATGGTTTTCAACAGCTTCCATCTATTTGGGGTTCTTTTACCCATGACCTTTCCGCCACGTCCACCCTTTTCTTCCATTTTTACTCACGGTGCCCTTTCAAGTTTTCACTGTGCCCAGGTTTTTATTTTCACGAAAATATTTTACTCATGGTTTCGTGACCTTGCCCGTCCGTCAATTTTACTCACAGCATTCCCTTAACCAGGTGTACACCATTGCCGTTATTATTTCTTGTCAATGCATGTTTAAGGTCATGGCTTTGGGATCGGTGCAAAGCCTTTTAATATCATGCGGCCAGGACGTGAACTACAGTTTAAGGTCATACAGCTGGACCATGATGATGAAGGACGGCAGTCTATTGAGGCCATGGAGTGAGTATGGTGGTGGTTTTGACTCACTTTTAGATAGATGGCACAAGGCTGCTTGCAAAAGATAGATGATGTATGAATGGAAGGTGGAAAGTGGTGACCCACTGACTGACGACGAGTATGGATGGCGAGATGGTCCGCCGTTTCATGAGCATGGGCGAGACTCACTGGGGAATGATGATGGTAATGAAGGAATATGGATTTACTGGGGGTTTGATGAAGGTGATGTGCACACATGGACGGATCGGTTAGGGAAGAAGTGTGTAAAAATGCTCGTAAAGGGCATGTGCGCGTGTGTGGGGGCGAGTTTAAGGTCATGCCTCTTGGATCTTTGCAAAGCAATTTAACGTCATGCGGTCAAGATGTGCACTACGGTTTAGGGTCATATAGCTTGGAAGATGGCTATGCAGGTTAAGGTCATGCAACTAGGACCATGCAGTTTAAGGTCGTGCAACTAGACCTCCGCCACAGTTTAAGGTCATATAGTTTGGACCATGGTGTTAAGCCTTTTAATGTCATGCGGCCAGGACATGTACTATAATCTAAGGTCATGTAGTTTTGACTGTGGTTATGCAATTTAGAGTCATGCAACTAGGACTATGTAGTGTAAGGTCGTGCAACTAGACGTCCGCTACAGTTTAGAGTCATATAGTTTGGACCATGCAGTTTACGTGTACGTAGATCAAGGTTGTGCAATTTAAGGTCATGCAGCATCGACCATTGCATGAATCGCCATGTAGGTGAAGCTTCATGGGGAATAGGTCTGTGGATAGCAATCTAACTCCTTGAAGATAAAATGGTTAAGGCTAGCAGGGGTTTAGATGGAGAAGCAGACTTCACTAGGGATTAGAGGACAATTATAACTCCTCAAGGTGAAAGATGAAACTCCATGGCTCATGTAAAGTAACCTGATTTCTGAGGATATGATAGCTTGGTGCGCGACTGACCCACAGGGGATTAAAGGGGTATGCATGACCATTTTTTTTGACATCACTTGGGATGATGTGTGTGACACTGGTATAACACCTACTGGGGATGATGACAGAACACCTACAACGATGATTGATACAGACATGCACGGCGCTAGCCATGGACAGCAGCAACACACGCGGCGGTAGCATTGGCACACACAACGCTGGCACGAGCAGCGCTAGGATGCACGAATGGTTATAGGCTGCAGTAATACTGGCACGCACGACACTTGCAATTGCCAATGATACACGCAACGTTAGTTGCACCTAACGTTAGTCACATGCGACGATACAGAGCACAGTCGGTGTTTAGCCTACGTTCATCATTAGTTGCACATGACATTAGTCATGGGTGGCGATAAGCCTCTGCTCGGACCTCGGGTCTGAGCCCGATCTGCTTGGCATTGCACAGGTGGCGGTAAGCCTTTGTTCGGGCCTCAGATCTGAGCCCAACCCTGTCCAGCCCATTGTCGTTTGGCCTTAAAGGACTTATCTAGCATTCTTGCTTTGTGAGGAGAACTTCAAGGGAGCTTCGCCTATATAAGGGGATTAACCCCATTTTTCACTGGTTTTATCTCAAGTAAAAACTTTTAATAGTGAGAGAGAGAAAGAAGACTTCCAACGAGAACTCTGGCAAGGGAAGGTTTTGCAGGAATTTTCCAGCAAGAAGGAGAGAACTCTGGCTAAAAAGAGAGAATATAGGCAAGGCAGCACAGGGAGTATAAGGGTTTTTTCGGGTTCACGGTTACCAGAGTTTGAAGGAGGCAAACAGTTTGCCGGCCAACTAAGGTTCCGGCGGTAGAGTACCAAGAAAGAGGAAAGGAATCCAAGTCGTAATAGGGAGTTGCCGGTTGTTGTTGTCGCATGAACTGAGGACCAGGCAGCTTTTCGAGGCAAACTGAGGTTCTGGTAGTGATTTTTAGGATGCCGGAGAGGTGGGAAAGAGGCAAGCAAGGGTCGCAGAGCATTTCTATGGATTTTCGATCATTTTCCAGTGGTTTTCCATTATCGGGGAGTAGTGGGAGAGTAACGGCGGTGAGTGGAGGTGTTTTACCGGCGAGTAGAAGTGTTTTTCTGGGAAGAACCCAAGGGGTTGCAAGGGAAAGCAAACAACCGCAAGAAGGCAGGTTGTCATGGGAGACTCAAGAGTCTCAAGAATTTGTTCCATCTCAGAAGACGAGGAGTCTTAGGAAGGTGCACAGTTATCGAGGAGACAAGTCATAGGCAGCCGAAGGTTACCGGAGCCAAAGGGTCGCAGGGAGACAAAGGGTCGCAGAAGGTGAAAGGTCACCTTTACAAGCGAATTCAACCGGCGTTAGCATTAGTCAGTGCTAGTCTCAGCCGGAGCTAGCCTTTTGTCCAACACAGTCGATATTACCCTTAGTCGACATTAGCCCTTTGTCAGACACTGTCGGCATTACTTCTGGAAATCATACCCGGCATCAACCCTTAAAGACACAACCGGTGTTAGCCTCACATGGCGCTAATCAGTGCCTTAGTCGGACATGGCCGGCGAAATGACCCAGACAGCATTGTTCACATGCGGCGGTGAGTTACACGTGGTGATTGTCGCACACAGCACTGAGTCATGCGCGACGATGATCACATGTGGTGCTGACTTGGGTAGGCAAAGGGTGGCGGCCAATGGTAAGATCGAGCTTATGAAGCCTGTTGGAAGCCATGTCCTCATGCACAATTGTGGACTCCATGTTGTTCTATGGAAGGGCCTTCACTCTGAACAGAGTATGCTCTCCATCGTAGGCCAGTTCCTTGCTCGAGAAGTCTGCTTTGTATGTCTGATATACTCAATCAAAGCGCTTCCACCTTCTCCTATTGTGAGAGCTACTTTTGGCCTGTAACTGTCCTCTTCTCCTCAGATGCAAGAGCAATGTTAGAGGTCTAATGTGTTATTCTCCTCAGATGCAAGAGTAACATTCCGACACAGTTACTCTCTTTACTTTTGATGCGAGAGAAATACTACATGACAGATTTGTAACCTCCCTAATAATGGGCTTTTTGGCTTGTTACTCCTTCTAATGCAATAAAAAGAGTTGATTTTGTTGGAATTGTCTTGCTTCCCTTCTTTATACGGCCTTTTTAACTTCTTATTGTTATGCATTTAGTCTCTTTTAGCATCATGTATCATGGATCGTACTTCTTTAGATATCGCCCATTGATAGGGGTATTGCCTCCTTTCCATCAGGACATGCCAATATGTAAGCCCTAAATGGCAAGACTTTCTTGACTATGAAGAGACCTTCCCACTTAGGTTCAAACTTCTCTTTGTGCCGCCCATGCATAACAATCGGCCTTTTGATGGCTAGAACCAGATCCCCACGAGTAAATGAGCAGACTTTGACTGACTTGTCAAAGGCCCTCTTCATTCTCCCTTAGTTGAGTTCAAGGTTCTATTGAGCTTCTAACCTCTTTTCATCGAGTGCGTCCAATTCTTGATACCAGACTTTGTCCCTCTCATCTTCAGTCAATCCTTGATGTATAGTGACACGCAGTGAAGGGAGTTGAATCTCAAGGGGTAAAACTGCTTCACCCCCATAGACTAGGGAATAAGGGGTGGAATCTGTAGCATTCCTTGTAGTAGTGCGATAGTCCCACAAGGCTTCCGAAAGTTTCTCATGCCAATTTTTCCTTGTTTTTGATATTGACTTCCTCATAACTCCACATAGAGTTTTATGGAAGGCCTCAGCTAAGCCAATCGCCCTAGATTGGTACATAGCTGAGTACTTCCACTCGAAACTGAACTGATTAACCAAGCGATTAATATGATGACTTCTGAACTGAGGGCCGTTGTCAGATATAATCCGGTCAGGCACTCCGAACTGGTATATGATGTGATGTCACATGAAATTAGCCACCGTGGTCATAAGAACTTGCTTGAGGGGGACCGCTTCAACCCACTTGGAGAAATAATTTGTTGCAGCTAGAATAAAGACATGACCCTTTATCGAAGGAGGGTCAATAGGGCGTACAATGTCCATACCCCATTGTGAGAAGGGCCATGATGCCACTGTAGGGTGTAAGGGCTCTGGAGGCTGATGAATAAGGCTTGAGTGTATTTGGCATACCTGACACTTCTTAGCATATTTTAAGGAGTCAGCAATTATCGAAGTCCAATGGTACCCCAATCTGCATATCCGTTCATAGAGCTTAGGGCCGAACTAATGCAATCCATAGATGCCTGAGTGTATCTCTTTCAACACCTTATTTACCTCCTGCTCATCCACACATCTAAGAAGAATACCATCAAAAGGCCGTTTGAAGAGAGAGCATCTCCTTCAAGGAGGGTGAACTTGGTAGACATTCGATGCATACTATTGCTTTCGGCACGATTTTCATGGAGTCTATTGTACTTTATAAAATTAATGATGGACTCTCTGCAATCTTCTACCTGTTTGACTTCTGCACACATTGGGTCAAAGAATACTGATTCCCATTTTTGAACCTTAGCTCCTTGACTCCTTGTCATTTCCTGTTCAGTCTTAATAACTTCTTTGGCTAACAAAAGCGCTCCTAATGGATAAGGTGAGCACTCACTCAGATCGTGGCCCCATATCTGATGGTATGGGCACTAATGATTTTCAGTTCCTTGGGCAAGGCGTCAGGGCTGCCTTGCCGGCTTTGGTGCTATGAGGCCTTCTTGAAGCATCATGAAAAACAAAGTGCAAAGGAGATAGGGCGCTTCATGTTCCTCACAGACTGTCACTATGTGGGAAGCTTCTACTGCCCAGAATGCATTCTTGAGTTCTTCGAGCTTGATCTGACCCTTCTGGATCAGAGCCTCGATGAAGTCTTTAAGTGTGTAGAATTCTTCTGTGGAGTGGTTTACCCTTCAATGATAAGGGCAATATCTTGTGTGCGTATCGAGACCAGCTTGATCGGGGAACTTGATCTCGGGCAGCTCAATCATGTTCTGTTCTAGTAATAGTCGGAGCAGCATGGAAACCCATTCCTTTTCAAAAGGATATAACTTATTCTAATGTCTGATCCAATTGTCATCTCGATTAAGGTTTGCGGGTTGGGGTACCTAGTTGTATGACTACTGCTTGCTTCCCTGAGGCACTATTTTTGTTGTGTTTATCCCTTTAGATAGGTCCAAAGTCTGAGAGGTGACCTTCTTTGAATCACTGATGGTAACATCTGCACTAATCAGCCCTTTTTGTTGGCTGCTACGAGAGTTGGTCTGAGAACTACCATTGCTCCGATTGTTTCCCAAGCTTGGAGGCTGTTGTCGTGACCCGCCATGGTGACGTGACAAACTCTCTATGTGAACTGACTTAGAGATCAGCTCTAACATGGAGGTCGGGTTGGAGGCCTCAACTTGTAGAGCGATCTCAGGTTGCAAGTTTCGCACACAGGTCTGAACTGTTTCCTTCTCAAGCATGGGATTGGGATGGCGAGCAGCTAAATCTCTCCACCTTGCTATGAATTGGTCCATAGGTTCCGCAGGTTTTTGGGTCAAGGTGAGGATCTAGATGTTTTAGACCTCTCTTTCGACCTCATAGAAGCGTTGGTGGAGCAGTTTCTCCATTTCCTCCCAAGTATGCACTGAATTTGGGGGAAGCCGAGCATATCACTAAAAGAAAGGCCTGTCCAAAGTTTCAACGAACTGATGTAGGAGGAGTCTCTCATCAGCTGCCGTCTCTAGACATGCTGTTTAGAAGTGCGCGATATGCTGGTGTAGGAATGTGGTACCATTGAACAGGGGAAACTTCCCTTTCTTGTAGCCTGAGGGAAATGAAACCTGATCATTTGAATGATGGGATTTTGGTAAAGAGTTGCACCTTGTATTCATGGGATTTTTCTGCTCTTTTAGGCTGTGAGTTACCATATCATCGATGTCTGCCTATGATACGGGGTGAGGGACAGAATTGTCCTGTGAGGCAGGAAAAGGAGGCTGCCTTGAAGCTGTATTATCTAAATGACGAGAATTGACCTCATGGTTAGTTGAGTGTCGCGCAGCCTCCATGCGATCAATCTTTTCCATCATTGCTTGCACCATCTGTCCAAACCTTTCCATGAGAGCTTCCTGGGACTGGCCAGGTTTCGTTTACGACCATGATGCTGACCGTTTCTCCAGGGAGGTTAGCTTTTGGTGCAGCTAAAGACTTCCAAGCATGGCGAGCTATGCGAGGGAGATTGGTCAGCAGGGGTTCAGCATGCCCTGATTGGACTCAACTCTTGTATGCTGAGCGAGTAAGGACAGGTTCTTAATGGTCTTGGGACCGTGGCTGATGGGTGGTCGAGTCATCTTCTATGACGCTGACCACGGTGCAGGATTCTCGCACCTCTTCTTCAGTCTTTGTGATTTGAAGAGGGTAGAAGGGACTTTCAGGAAGGAGACCCTTGGAGTTAAGTGCCCCAACATTTCTAGTCGGCTCCTTAATTAGGATCTACAGTCCTCTGCCCTGCTTGAGCTTCAGGCTGCGATAGATTTCTCTCCAGAACTGAGACTGGGGTTAAGGTTAACCTGCCCTCTTAGAGCATGGAGGGACGGTGTCCATAAGATGGGGCAGCGAATATGGACCCTGGACAGCTTGTGCTGCTGCCTTGGAAGTTCTATAACTTCATCAATTATCAAGCCTTTGCCCTGAACTCCTTTGTGGGCACTAGAGGTGTAGCTAACCTGACTGGGCTAGCTGAGTATGATACTTTTAGGGAAGACGTTCGAGTACCAGGTCTTGAGATATCCGCCAAGAGGAGAAAGGGCAGAAGAAGAGGCGACCGGCTCCTGACGATGTCTGGGTCGGGGGTCTGGAGCAAGTAGTGACTTGGGAAGGTGGTGCGTGTACACCCCTCGAAGTAGCATTCCGGGTAACTAAAGGGTCAGCCGGGGCTCAAACAGGTGGTCTGGCCTTTGGAGGCCAAGAGTTACGAGCACGTGTCTATAAGGGAACAGGTGGAAACCTGCCCCTTACAGGGTGCGCAAGTGTGTGCTGAGTGAGAGGACGAGGGGGTTGTCTTCCGTGTGCTCGAGTTGGCGCAGCAACGGCACTGCCCCGAGAAGTAGGATGCATATGCATGCACAGAGGTTTTGGCCCAAGCAGGCCTGATCCTGAATGCTTACTCTAGGTAGTGCAAGGGCTGCCCCGAGATGTGACTCGAGTGGATGACCCACGAGTCTTAGTGTGTGTGCGTGAGGTGGAGGCCTCAGGCTTTCCTCCTTGATGTGTTGAGTCCCTAGTCATAGAGACTCAAGGTGGTGCAGGAATGCGGGTGGTGGCCTTGTGGCCACCCACAGAAGCAATGAAAACATCCTCGCCTTTTGCAGAGAGGGACTGGGCAACCTTTCGACGTACCTCGACAATACGACCAACAAGTGACTTGCCGGTGACAGGGTGCATGCTGTGAGGGGTAGCAGATGTGTTACCAATGAAGAATGTCTTGGTAGAAGTTCCATTAGATCAAGGAGATGGGGAGTTAGGGACCTTCAAGTCCCTCCTCACACCAATCCAAGTTAAGACCTAAGAGCTAGACACTGGGACTCTTCCCAGAAGGAAGTTTGAGGAACTTGTTCCCGAGGAACATTCGCGAATCCAGCGATGAGAAAAACCCCGATCCAAATAAAGCGGTTGAAGAAGCTAGAAGCCATGTGGTGTGTGAAAGAAGAAAAAAAAAAAAAAATAGCCAAACAAGTACGATTGGACGAAGGGGTAGTAAATCCCTAGTGGAGTTGCCAAGTTAGTAAGGTGCCTCGATCTCGCCCTCTAGATCTAGATGATTTGGCGGCACGTGTCTGGGGTTTCAGGGAACCCGAGACTTGAGATTGCTCTCTCGAGAACCTTGCTCAAGAACAAGGGTAGGTATACAAACTGATAAGAGAGGAATTTAAGGTGGGTTTCGGGACTTACTTGAGCTGGCTCGTGTGGGCGCCCTCTTAAATCACAAAGAAAGCCCCCCCTCAGTTCTATAACTGGTTTGGAATCGCCTCCCTTGGCATGTATTCTCCTATTTCTGCAATCACACACACATGGTTAATTTTATGAGACAAGTGGTCCAAGAGACCCCACCTTGTGTTTGGGTCAATGTACACAGGCACATTCAAAGGAGAAGAGAGAAGAGATGATGAGATGAGAATTGGGGGAAAGACGAAGAGAAAAGAAAAGGAAAGAAAGAGACACTTGACCAAGAGTGTAGCTTAACATAGTGGCTAGATTGGCGTGATTATTTACCTGACGTTGTAGCATGACGAACGGTAACATGGACCGACACAGCGGTAATACTACTCGACGACAGAACAACAACACCAACTAGCTTGACACAACAGCTAGCTCAACGTGGCAGCAAGACAGGCACAGTAACTTAGATCGGTACAACGGTAGTACTGCTCGACAATGGTTAGGTGCCTCGATCTCGCCCTCTAGATCCTTTTGGGGGATCAGGCGGCATGTGTCTTGGGTTTCGAGGGAAGACCCGGGACGTTTTTGAGATTGCTCTCTCAAGAACCTCTTTCAAGAATCGGGGCAGGTGTTACAACCTGTGAGAGAGGAATTTAAGGTGGGTTCGGGACTTACTCAGGCTGACTCACGTGGGCGCCCTCTTAGATCACGAAGAAAGCCCCCCAGTAATAAAACTGGCTCAGAATCACCTCCCTTGACTTGTATTCTTCTTGTTTTTTGCAATCACACACATATAGCAAAGGTTATAAAACAGGTGGGTCAGACCTCACCCTTTTCCTCTTTGACGGTCGTATATAAGCATGCACATTCAAATAGAAAAATAAGAGAAGAAAGATGGGGGCGAAAAGAATTTGACTGAGCGGGAGGATCAGAGAGGTGACTAAACAGATGAATAATTGGCCTGACGTAGTAGTAAAAAGAGCTCGGGAACTAAGACCGTCTCACACGATTACTACTAGATGTCATTACTAATACCAACTAGCTAGGCACGATGGTTAGTCTGTCGTGGTAATAAAGGGGGCCAAGTAATCCTGACACAACAACATTATGACTAGACGACAAGACTACCATGAGAGGCTAACCTCAATCCCTCTTAGTTGAATGAAAGAGTAACAGAATGATGGTTATGAGGAAAGAATAAAAAATGGAGTAAGAGAAGAAGGGAACAGAAGGAGGGAGGGAAAAGGAAGGAAGAGAAGAGTATGAAAGGTGGGAGATTAAAAGAGAGAGAGGGAAGGAAAACGCAGTCGGAGCTAGGCATTGCCGGTTGTGTTAGAAGGAAGAGAGAGAAAACACAGTCGCTGCTAGGCTTCATGGACTGTATTATATAGAAAAGAGGAGAGAGAAGACATAGTCGATGCTAAGCTTCATCGACTGTGTCTGAAGAAGAGAGAGAAAACACAGTTGGTGCTACACTTCATCGATTATGTTAGAAGAAGAGAGAAAACACAGTCAGTGCTAGGCTTCACCAACTATCAAAAGAAGAGAGAGAAAATGTAACAGGTGTTAGGCTTCACCGACTGTGTCAGAATAAGAGAGAGAATACAGTTGGTGCTAAGCTTCACCTACTGTCAGGAGAGAAGAGAGAGAAAATGTAGTCGACACTAGGCTTCACCGTATGTCAGGAGAAGAGAGAGAAAATGCAGTCAGCGTTAGGCTTCACCGACTGTGTCAGAAGAAGAGAGAGAAAATACAGTTGACGTTAGGCTTCACCGACTATGTAAAACGAAGAGAAAAGGAGAGACACAGCCGACACTAGGCTTGCATCGGATGTGATGGAAGAGAAGTAAAAGAGAGATCGAGCTGGTGCTAAGCTTCAATGATTGTGATAGAAAAGGAGAGAGAGAAATCCAATCGACATTAGAATTCACCGACTGGCTTTAGAAGAGAAGGAGAGAGAGAAATCCAACCGGTGTTAAGCTTTGCCGACTGCAACAAAAGAGAAGGAGAGAGAAATCCAACCGGTGCTAGGCTTCACCAACTGGTTTCAGAAGAGAAGGAGAGAGAGAAATCCAACCGACATTAAGCTTCACCGACTGACTTCAAAAGAGAAGGACATAGAGATATCTATTCGGCACTAGACTTCACCGACTAGCTTCAAAAGAAGAGAAGGAGAGAGAGATGAGAAGAAGAGAGATAGAGATAGAATGAGAAACAGGGGAGGATAGAAAAAGATATGGAGACGAGAAGAGGGTAGGAGAGAGAAAGAGATAGAAATGAGAAAGAGGGGAGGAGAAAGAAAGATGGGAGGAGAGAGAAAGAGATAGAGATGAGAAAGAGGGGATGAGAAAGAAAGAGGGGAGGAGAGAGAAAGAGATAAAGATGAAAAAGAGGGGAGGAGAGAGAAAATTACCTGCTCGAAGGGTATTAACCCTTTTCTTCTCTCTCCTCTCTCTCTCTCTCTCCAAGACGTACCCAAGAACTTCAGCAAGAATGGAAATTTTTATTGAATCAATGAGAAATGAATTGAAGGTCGTTACAATTTAGCTTTGCATGTTTATATAGAGTTGGGCTAAAACGTGAGTTTATGCCAAAAAATTAGCTAGAATTGAACATAATTACAATTTAATTGAATTTAAAGAAATTCTAAAAATGGGTGCAAAATGATTGTTTTACCCCATCATAACAATGTGTGGAATTCTAAAACAGTCCCTGCTGCTGCCAAAGAACTTGTGTGATCTTTCGTGGCTGACCCAGGGTTATTCTGATGCCCGTTTGATCAAAAGATTATTGTTTTCTTGTAGGGCTCGACATGACGGTCATTTTGATACCAACTTCGAGCCATGAATCATGCTTTTGAGCCATGATCATGAGACTTGAATTTCGGATGAATCTTGTAAACTTCGAATCGATTGTGTGCTTGTTCCTTGATGTTTCTTAGTGATATCTTCATTGAATCACACTGAGCGTGCTGTCACAATCACATCGCAACAAACGTAGCTTGATGTTGTGTCTGGATGAATATTTTGTCATCTTGAGCTTTTAATCGGAATCTTGAAATTCGATGGTCGAAATTTACAGCAACTTTTATACCTTTGTGTGTGAAATCCAACCGTTCATCGTACGCGAGGTTCAGACCAGAGAAAGTCTCCAACCTCATGCACATAATGTAATTATTTTCGTGTCGATCGAATATGCGAGCTTCATGATCTGACTGCTCGAACGAGGCATGCAACTGCTGAAGTTTCTTCAACTTCCTTCACGGATCAGCAACTTTCATTTAGTTTTTCTCTCTGCTCGGGCATCGTCACAGGGCGTACCGCATACCAAATTGCTCGTCTTGATGAGACAAACATGCTCACCAAATTTGGGAGTGATCTGACTGGAACGAGTGAGATATAGGCCTCTAAAGTGACTGTCTGTGACTGTAAAGACAACTACCTTTAATGGTGTTTTGATGCAGTGAGGCCACACGGGAGTAGTGTGCGGCCCACCCCTTTTTGGGTATTTCACCTATAATTTTGTCTTGGAGTGCCTGATTAATCTGAAACTTAACCCATAGGGGTTTTCAATAGTGTCAGATCTAATGGAAAATGTCCCACAACTGTTTAACGCATCAAAAGTATGGATCTAGTTTCAGGGTCCATTTCAGGGTACTAGAGACCTATTTCGCTGAAATTGTTTCTTTGTGTTCACTACGTTAGACATGTCTGATCACAATGAAACTTGGAAGATGGTCTTTTGAAGTTTTGATGAATATTTTGACCAATTTTGGGACCATTATGAAACTATCGGGAATTTCCATTGTTTTGGAGGCTTTAATGACCTGCTTCCTATCAAGGACCAAGGTGCTGAAAAATACGTTCAAACAGCTTGCCCCGTCGAATGTTGTGCTTCAAGAGAAGCGAGAAGGACAATCATTCAAAAAATTTCCTTCGACTTTTGCTTTTTTCTTCCTAGCCACATGACCACATGAATACCGAGGAGATTCACGTAATGGTGTAACTAGGATGCTCAAACCTAAGGATGCATTGTTTGTGGGTCCGTCCATGGAGAATTTAGGGGGAGAAGAGGCTTTGTTTAGGGATCTTGTCTAGTTCCTCACCCTCGTGAGGACTATTGGTGATTTTGAAGCTGAGGATTTTTTACGAACCTCGTCAGTCAGCTGTCTG
>NW_006497498.1:1954787-1964798 GCF_000471905.2 Amborella trichopoda
GTTTGTTTGCTTTTGGTCGACGTTGTTTGCTGCTACACCATGTTTTCTTTTGACGATCAGAGCACCACTATAGGTCTCATCTACTAGTTCTAGTCGGGGGCAGTTTTATTTGCCGATCCTAGAGGTCTGGGCCTGCTGGCTAGATGAGTTGAAGTCTCTGGCAGGTTTCGCCCTGGCCTTGTCAGTTTCTTGCCTTTGTAGTGTTTGTTTCTAGATTGTGTTTGTGACCTCGTGGGAATAATGTTCTTCATCATGAGACTTGTCTTGCCATCTTGGTGAGTCTTCTGTCTTTCGAGTCCTTTTGCAACTGGACTCAAGCTATTGGAATCTTTTCCTTGAAGCTTATATTTTTGGATTACTGGCATTGTGTTACCAGGGATTTTCAATTTTTTTTTTTGGGTGAGGGTTGATACCGCTTGTTGAGCCGAGTGCTACATCAACATGTTTATTGGTCCAAGCGTCTTTTATGGATTTTCACTTGAACTTGGGAACTGGCACCGTAAAGGCAGTTTTCACCAACTTCTTATTTATTTTGAGGCTCTTTTACCCATGACCTTCGGCCATGTCCACCCTTTTCATCCATTTTTACTCACGATGCCCTTTCAGGTTTTCACTGCGCCCGATTTTTATTCACGAAACTCTTTTACTCATGGTTTCGTGACTATGCCCGTCTGTCATTTTTACTCATAGCGTTCCCTTGTTAAGGTATACCCCATGCCCATTATTTCATCTTTTTTTTGTAAAAGGGTGTTTAAGGTCATTCCTTCAGGACTTGTACGAAACAGTTTAACGTCATGCAACCAAGACGTGCACTATGGTTTAAGGCCATACAGCTGGACCATAATGGAGATGGATGGCAATCTGTAGAGGCCATGGAGTGAGTATGATGGTGGTTTGACTCACTTTGATAAATGGCATGAGGCTACCTATGACAGATGGATGATGGATGAAATGTGGGTGAAAAATGGTGCTTCTATCACTTACAACAAGTTTGGATGGTGGGATGATTCGTCGTTTTGTGAGCGTGGGTGAGACTCACTGGGGAATGATGTAGGATGATGAAAGGAATGAACACATTGGTGAGGTAATGAAGGTGGTGCGCGCACACTAATAGGTAGGTGAGGGAAGGCATGCATGAAAGTGCACATAAAGGCATGTGCAAGTATGTGGAGGTGAGTTTATGGCCATACCTCCTGGACCTGTGCAAAGTAGTTTATCGTCATGTAGCCAGGACGTGCACTATGGTTTAAGGTCATACAGCTGGACCGTGGTTATGTAGTTTAAAGTCATACAACTAGGACCGTGCAGTTTAAGTTCGTGCAATTAGACCTAGTTTAAGGTCATATAATTTGGACCATGGTTATGCAGCTTAAAGTCGTACAACTAGGACCGTGCAGTTTAAGGTCGTGCAACTAGACATACGCTATGGTTTAAGGTCATATAGTTCAGACCATACAGTTTTAGGGTCGTGCAGCTAGACCTAGGCTATGCAATTTAGGATCGTGCAGCACAGACCGAGACTGTGCAGTTTACGGTCGTGCAGCACGGACTGAGGCTGTGCAGTTTAGGGTCGTACAGCGTGGACCAAGGCTGTGCAGTTTAGGGTCATGCAGCACGGAGCACGGTTGTGCAGTTTAGGGTCGTGCAGCAGGGACTGGGGCTGTGTAGTTTAGGGTCGTGCAACATGGACAGGGGCTATGCAGTTTAGGATCGTGCACCACGGACCGAGGCTGTACAGTTTAGGGTCATGCAGCACTGATCGAGGCTGTGCAGTTTAGGGTCGTACAGCACAAACCGGGACTGAGTCACCATGTAAGTGGAGCTCCATGGGGAATAGGTCTATGGATGGCAAGCAAAGGGCTCAGATGGAGATGGTGGCCCAACAAGGGATGGCGAACAGAAGCAGACTTCACTAGAGCTTAGAGGGGCAAGCGTGGCTCCCTGGGGTGAAAGATGAGACACTATGGAGAATTGGCTTATGATAAGTAACCCGACTCCCTGGGGATAAGATAGCTTGGTGTGAAACAGACCCACCGAGAATTGAAGAGGTAAGAATGACCCTAACTCCACTGGGGATAATGGGCTATAGTATGGGCATGACTTCTATGGGGATGAGGAATAATGTCCTGCTCTTGACTATATTGGGGA
The DNA here is from genome assembly GCF_000471905.2 of Amborella trichopoda. Next base: position 1,956,936 of record NW_006497498.1, read on the forward strand.
TGATAGGTCACGACTTGGGTGCAATGGCCTAAGTGTAACTCCACTAGGGATAGTGGTGGGACACACACAGCTTCAGCTTGAAATGGGCGACAATAGACGGCTTGAAATACAGTCGGCACCAGGTGTAGCAATATTTGTTTCTTACGAGTGTTCAACCAACTTTGAGTTCTCAAAAACACAACCGACGCTGGGTTGTTAAAACTCTTCTGTCATTGTGAACGAGCCGTGACATTGTTTGAACACAATCAGTGCTAAGTAAATCAGCACTAAGGCCGTTTGAAATTCACCTGGTGCCAAGTCAACCGGTGCTAGGGTTGATTGGAATTCACCCAACGCCAAGTCACGTGGCACTGGGTGTGGATTGATACTTGAGTCATGACCCGAGTCTGACCCATTCCGACCCATCGTCGTTTGGCTTCCCTTGGAAGCGACTGGGATTCCCAGTTTGTGAGGGGTGTTCGAGGGTAATGCAGGCTACATAAAGGGGGCAAGACCCTGATTTTCTTCACTTTTCACCAAGGGTAAAAAAAACTTAAACAAATTTTTTCTTTAACAGTGAGGAGAGGGTGCCCGGTTGAAGTTCTGACAAGCAGTGGGATTCCTAATGGTTTTTGTCGGGACGGCCTTCGGCGAGCAAACTTTGCCAAGAATTTGGTGAAGTTGCAAAGGAAGTTCTTAGCATAGAGGACGTTTTGGTGGAAGGAAGTGCTTCAGCCTTGATATTTTGAAGGTGGAAAAGGCTAGAAGTGCAGTGGTAGGCATTTTTGCAAGTCTTGGGAACTTTTCAAGGAGTTTTAAGGGGTTTCCTGAGGGATGTAGTGATTTTTCAAAGGTTTTTCGAGAACGATAGGAGAGTTCCGACAGATACTAAGAGGTCCAAGAAAATGAACTGTTACTGAAGGGAGACCATCGAAAGGAAGGTGTATGGTTGCATGAGGTGTACATCGCAGAAGGTGAACCATCGCCCTTGGAGCTCGTGCGACCATTAAGGGGTTGTTGAAACTTAGTCCCTGAAAAAGAGAAGTCTCAGGAAGCGAACAGTCACGACAGCTCAGACGCTAACAGAAGTGCAGCCGGCTCTAGGGCAACCAGCGCTGATGGTTTAGAAGCGTAACCGGCACTGAGACAATCGGCGCTGATCCTCAAGAAAGGCAACCGGCGTTAAGAGTTCAGCTGGTGTTAGCCTGGAGAGACACAGCTAGAGCTAACTTCAGGCGGTGCTCATCAATAGTGTGGCCTGTCATGATGCAGAGAGTAATGCCCACATGTGGCAGTAAGTCACATGCAGGATTTGCGATGTTCGACGATGAGCTATGCAAGGCTATTCTCATAGACCAGCTAAAAGTGGTGAATGATGGTAAGGAAGAACTTGCGGTACCCGTTGGAATCCAAATTCTCCAGCACAATAGTGAGGTCCATGTTGTTCTGTGGAAGGGCATCCACTGTGAACAGGGTATACTTTCCATCATAGGACAGTTCCTCACCCAGTCTAGCCTGCTTTGTATGTTTGATACACACGTCGAATGAATCCTATGTTGTATGTTTGATGTATAGGTTAGGTGCGACATCTGACTTGTATGTTTGATATACACATCAAATTGACTGAAGCTAACTTCTTGGAGTGGCTTAGCTTCGTCTTCTGGCCTATAACCATCCTCTTACTTGTCAAATGAATTGAAGTTAACTCTCCAAGTGGTTTCTCTTCTTCTTCATGAGGAGGACTTTTCTTTGGGCTCATAACCATGCTCTTATCTGCATATACAAAGGACTTGTAACTGCCCTAGTAATGGGCTTCTTTAGCTCGTAACTCATTTGTGCTGCAATAAAAAGAGCTAGAACTTGTTTGGACGGTCTTGCTTATTTTCGCGTCGAGTCTCTTTTTCTTGAATATGCATTATGGGTAGTACTTCTTTAAGTATCGTCCACTGATAGGGGGTATTGCTTCCCCTCTTTCAGGATGTGATAGTATGTAGGCTCCGTTGGGCGAGACCTTTTTTACTATAAAGGGATCTTCCCACTTAGGCTCAAACTTCCCTTACGCCGACCATGCATAACAATAGGCCTCTTAACAGCTAAGACTAGATCACCACGGGTGAATGAGCAGATCTTGAAAAACTTGTCAAAAGCCCTCTTTATTCTCCCTTGGTTGAGTTCAAGGTTCTGCTGAGCCTTTAGCCTCTTTCCATCGAGTGCACTTTCTAGTGCCTCCTTGGTCTGATTGGAAGGCTCCGTCAAGGTACAATTCCCAAGCATGAGCAAGCTCGGTACATAATATTTCTTCATCAAGGAGGTCATTTGATGATGGAATTCTACCGACACGGGGTGTGCTGTGAGAAAGTCAGCCAAGGCTTGACCCTTGGATGGCCTTCTGTGGGATATACATGATGTCGAACTCCATCAGCAATAATGTCAACTTAGAAAGGTATCTCGACAAGCATGGCCATCCCATGAGAAACTTTTCAGAATCAGCTTTCAAGATGAGTTTAACTTCATGACCAAGCAAGTAATGGCGGAGGTTTTATATAATGGTTACTGCATGGGATGCCTCGGTTGCCCTAAAGGCCTTCTTTAAGTCTTCAACCCTTCTAAATCAAGGCCTCGATAGTATCCTTCAACGTGTAAAAGTCATCTGTGCGATGATTGATCCTCCAATGCTGGGCACAATAATTCGCCTGTGTGTCAAGGCTAGGTTGGTCAGGGGACTTGGCTTCTGGCAGCTAGATTATATTATGCTCCAATAATAACTAGAACAACAGAGGGACCCATTCCTTCTCGAAGGGATAGACCTTGTTCCTATGCCTGGTGAAATAATCACCCCGATCAAGGTTGGCTGGTGGGGGTACTCGATTGTACGACTGTTGTTGCTTGCCAGCTTGGGGTGTTACCTTTGTCGTGCTTACCCCTTTAGAGAGGTCCAAAGTTTGGGAGGGAGCCTTCTTTAAATCAGTGATCGTGACGGCTGCACTGATTACCCCTTTCTGTTAGCTACCCCTTGTGTTATTCCAAGACCTACCATTGCCCCGGTGGTTTGCTAATCTTGTAGATGGTTATCGTGTCCCACCATGGTGGCGTGATAAACTTTCTATGCGAACTGATTTAGAGATCAACTCTAACATGTAGGTCAGATTAGTGGACTCGACATATCGCATGTTCCACACGCATGTTTGGAGTGCTTCCTTCTCAGGCATAGGATTAGGATGGCGAGAAGCCAAATTTCTCCATCTTGATACGAACTGATCATTGGGGTCTTGAGTCAGGGTGAGAAGTTTGATGGTTTGAGCCTCTCTCTTGACCTCATAGCATTAATAGAACCGTTTCTCTATTTCCTCATTTGTATGCACTGAGTTTGGAGGAAGTCTGGCAAACCATTGAAATGTTGGGCCATCGAGGGTCTCAACGAACTCTATGAGAAGAAGTCTCCCATCAGCCACTGTTTCTCGACATGCTGCCTGGAAGTGGACAATATGTTGGTTTGGCGATATGGTTCCATTGAATAAGGGAAACTTCCCTTACTTATAATCTAAAGGAAACATGATCTGATCAATATATGAGGGGTATGGCCTTTGATAAGGCGTCGCACCCTGTATCCCAGGGATTTGTCTGTTCTTTAGGCTATGGGTGCCATAGCATTAATGTCTGTCTGAGAGACAGGATGAGGGATAAAATTGTCTTGTGAGGTAGAAGGAGGAGGCTTCCATGGAGGTGCACCATCAGAGTGATGGGAATTGACCTCATGGTTAGCCGACTGGCATGTGGTGTCGATACGATCGATATTTTCCATCATCGCGTGCACCATATCCTCAAACTTTTTCATGCGCTCTTCCTGCGCATCACAGGGCTCAGTTACAATCATTACACCAACCGTTTCTCTATCGAGGTCAATGTTAGTGGAAACTGAGGGCTTGTGCACTTGACGGGTCGTATACGGTAGATCAATTAGCAGGGGACCAGCATGCCCTGACTGAACTCAACTCTTGTATGCTGATCGTGTTTGGACCGGTTCTCAACGATCTTGGGACCGTAGCTGCTGAGTGGATGGGTCTTCTACGCTAGTAACCACATCACAAAGCTCATGGAGCTCTTCTTTAGGCTTCATTGTCTAAAGGGGATAGAAGGGATTCAGGTGAAGAGGGTCGTCATAATTTGCTGTTTTGACTGCCTTGGTCACCTCCCTAATCAAAATTTGTAGACCTCTATCGTGTTTAGCCTTGAAGTTTCGATGGACCTCGCGCCAAAACTGCGATCTAGGTTGCAGCTGGTCAGCTCTTCTTACACGGGAGAGAGCTATCTCCATCAAGTGCAGCAATGGATGAAGGCCAGGAACTTGAGTCATCTTGAGCAGAAGAGGATGAAGGACTCGATCTTCTATCAAGTCAATGACTTGAGCTCTCTTGTGAGCTCTAAAGACACAACCAAAGTGACAGGGCTAGTTCAGGATGGTACTCTTGGGGAAAACCTTCGAGTGTCAAGGCTGAAGGTGCTTGCTCGATGAAGGAGGAGTAAGCTGGAGCAGGATTGAGTCATGCGAAGGCCCGAGTTTAGGGTGAGGGGACGTCTGTGATGACGACGCATGTGGACCCCTTGAAGAAGGACTACGGGAGACCTAGCGGTCAGCCAGAGCTCGTGCAAGTGATCTAGCCTTAAGAGGTCAAGAACTATGAGAAGGTGTTTCTAAGCGAACAGGGGTAAGCCAGCCCCTTACAAGATGAGCTTGTGTGTGCTGAGTAGGAGGACGAGGAGGTTGTTTCCTATGTACTCAGGTTGGCATAACAATGGCGGTGCCCTGAGTGGTGGGATGCATACGAGTAGCGTGCATAGGACCTGGCCTTGAAAGGTTCGATCTTGGATACGGACTCGAGGTAACAGAAGGGTGCCCCGAGGTGTGACTTGAGTGGATAACCCACGAGCCCTGTGGTGTGTGTGATGGGTGGAGACCGTGGGGTTTCCACCTCGATGTGCTGAGCCTCTAGGGATAGAAACCAATGGTGCAGAAATCTTAAGGGTAGCCTTATGGCGACCCACAAAAGCAATGACAACTTGTTTACCTTTTGCAGAAAAGGACTGGACAGCCTGCCGGCATACCTCAGGAACACGACCGGTAAGTGACTTACCAATGGCTGGGTGCATGCTATGTGGGGCAACATAAGTGTTGTTGATGCAGGGCACCTTGATGGAGTTTCCAGCAGAGTGAGGAAATGGGGAGTGAGGGACCTTTAGGTCCCGCCTCACACCGGTCCAGGTTAAGACCTGGGAGCTAAACAAGGGGTCTTTGCTCAAGAGGATGGTTAGGAACAAAGTCGAACGAGCTTGTTCCTTAGGGACACTCTCGAATGCGGGGATAACAAAATCCCAAATCCAGATAAGTGGGTAACAGAATCCGCAAGCCATAAATAAAATGTGAAAAGATAATGAAAGCAGCTAATAAAAGAAGAAACTAGCCAAACAAGAATGATTCGACTAAGGAGTAGTAAGTCCCCAGTGGAGTCACCAAGCTACTTAGGTGCCTTGATCTCACCCTCTAGATCCTTGTGAGGATCGGGCAGCACACGTCTTGGGTTTCGAGGGAAAACTGGAGATATTTTTGAGATCACTCTCTCGAGAACCTCATTCAAGAACGAGGGCAGATGTTACCAATTGGTGAAAGAGGAATTTAAGGTGGGTTCGAGACTTACTCGGGTTGGCTCGTATAGGCACCCTCTTAGATCACGAAAAAAACCCCCGAGTAATAAAACTTGTTAGGAATCGCCTCGCTTGGCTTGTATTCTTCTTGTTTTCTGCAATCATACACATATGGAAAAGGTTATAAAACAGGTGGTACATAAGCATACGCATTCAAAAAGAAAAATTATAGAAGAAAGATGGGGGAGAGAAGAATTTGACTGAGCAAGAGGATAAGAGCAGTGACTAACCTGATGAATAATTAGCCTAACGTGGTAGTAAAACGTGCTCGATAACTAAGACCGACTCACAGGATTACTACTAGACATCATTACCAGTACCAACTAGCTAGGCACGATGGTTAGTCTATCGTGGTAATAAAGCGGGTCAAGTAATCATGGCACAATAGCATTACGGCTAGGCAACAGGACTACCATGAGAGGTTAACCTCAATCCCTCTTAGTCGAATGAAAGACTAACATAATGATGATTATGAAGAAAGAAAAAGAAATGAAGTAAGAGAAGAAGGGAACAGAAGGAGGGAGGGACAAGAAAGGAAGGGAAGAGTATGAAAAAAGAGAGCATAAAAGAGAGAAAGGGAAGGAAGCCGCAATCGTCGCTAAGCATTGCCGGCTGTGTTAGAAAAAAGAGAGAGAAAACACAGTCGGCGCTAGGCTTCGCCGACTGTGTTATACAAAGAAGAGGAGAGAGAAGATGCAGTCGGCGTTAGGCTTCACCGACTGCGTCAGAGGAAGAGAAAATACAGTTGGTGCTAGGCTTCACCGACTATGTCAGAAGAAGAGAGAGAAAAGACAGTCGACGCTAGGCTTCATCGACTGTGTTAGAAGAAGAGAGAGAAAATGCAGTCGGTGCTAAGTTTCATTGATTGTGTCAGAAGAAGAGAGAGAAAATGCAGTCCGTGCTAGGTTTCACCGACTGTCAAGAGAAGAGAGAGAAAATACAGTCGGTGTCTGGCTTCATCGACTGTCAGGAGAAGAGAGAAAGTGCAGTCGGTGCTAGGCTTTACCGACTGTGTCAAAAGAAGAGAGAGAAAATGCAGTTGACGCTAGGTTTTGCTTAATGTGTCAGAAGAAGAGAAAAGGAGAGATCCACCTCGCTCTAGGCTTACGCTGGTTGTGATGGAAGAGAAGCCAGAGAGAGAGATCGAGTCGATGCTAGGCTTCACCTACTGTGATAGAAAAAGAGAGAGAGAAATCCAACAGGTGCTAGGCTTCACCGATTGGGTTTAAAAGAGAACGAGAGAGAGAAATCCAGCCGGCGCTAGGCTTAGCTGACTACAACATAAGAGGAGAGAGAGAAATCCAATCGACGCTAAGCTTCACCAACTGGCTTCAGAAGAGGAGAGAGAGAAATCCAACTGACGCTAGAGTTAGCCAACTGGCTTCAGAAGAGGCTTCAAAAGAGAAGGAGAGAGAAAAATCCAGCCGACGCTAGTCTTCACTGACTGGCTTCAGAAGAGAAGGACGGAGAGAAATCCAGCCGGTGCTAGGCTTCACCGACTGGCTTCAAAAGAAAAGAAGGAAATAGATACGAGAAGAAGCGAGATAGAGATAGAAACAAGAAATTGGGGAGAAGAGAGAAAGACATAAAGATGGAAAATAGAGGAGGAGACAGAAAGAAATGGAGATGAGAAAGAGGGGCGGAGAGAGAAAGAGATAGAGATGAGAAAGAGGGAAGGAGAGAGAAAGAGAGAAGGAGAGAGAAAGAGATATAGTAGAGAAAGAGGGGAGGAGAGGGAAAGTTACTTTCTCGAAGGGTATCAACCATTTTCTTCTCTCTTCTCTCTCTCTCTCAAGACATACCCAAGAACTTCAGCAAGAATGGAAATTTTTATTGAATCAATGAGAAATGAACCGAAGGTCCTTACAATTTAACGTTGCATGTTTATATAGAGTTGGGCTAAAATGTGGGTGTATGCCAAAAAAATTAGCTAGAATTGAAGATAATTACAATTTAATTGAATTTGAATAAATTCTAAAAATGGATGCGAAAGGACTGTTTTACCCCTGCCTAACAATGTGTGGATTTCCAAAACAGTCCCTGCTGCTGCCAGAGAACTTGCGTGATCTTTCGTGGCTGACCCAGAGTGGTTCTGATGCCTGTTTGATCGAAAGATTATTATTTTCTTATAGGGCTCGGCATGGTGACCATTTTGATACCAACTTCAAGCCATGAATCATGTTT
>NW_006497498.1:1964870-1981344 GCF_000471905.2 Amborella trichopoda
TTTTTCTTCATGATTTCTTCATTGAATCGCACTGAGCATGTTGTCACGAACATGTTACAACAAACGTAGCTTGATTTCGTGTCCGGATGAAGATTTTGTCGTCTTGAGTTTTTTACCGAAATTATGAAATCTGGCGGCAAGAGTTTACAGTAGGTTTGACGCCTTCGTGTGTGAAATCCAACCACTCATCGTATGAGAGGTTCGACCCAGGGATAGCCTCGGACCTCACGCACATAATGCGATTGGTTTCATCCGATCGAGTATGCGAGCGTTGTGATCTAACAGCTTAAACGAGGCATTCTACTACTAAATTTTTTGCAACTTCCTACACGGATCAACGACTTTCATTTAGTTTTTCTTTCTGTTCACGCGTCGTCACGGAGCGTACCACATATCAAATTGCTCGTCTTGATGAGACAAACATGCTCACCAAATGTTGGAGCGATCCGACTTGGAATGAGTGAGATATAGGGCTGGAAAGTTACTGCCTAAAGACAACCACCTTTAATGGTGTTTTGATGCAGTGAGGCCACACGGGAATAGTGTGTGACCTACCCCTTTTCGGTATTTCACCCACAACTTTATCCTGGAGTGCCCGATTAAGCCGAAACTTGACCCATAGGTTTTCAACCATGTCAGATTTAATGGCAGTGGTTCCACAGCTGTTTGACGCACCAAAAGTATGGCTCTAGTTGCAGGGTCCATTTCAGGGTGCTAAGGACCAATTTCGCTGAAATTTTTTCTTTGTGTTCACTACCTTAGACATGTTTGGTCACAATGAAACTTGGCAGGTGTTCTTTTGAAGAGCTGATGAAGATCTTGACCAATTCTGGGGCAATTCCGAAACTGTCAAGAATTTTCACTGTTTTGTAAGCTTTATTGACCTGCTTCCTATCAGAGACCAAGGTGCTAAAAAATACGTTCAAACAGACGATGAGACTACCGTGACAGTACTAGACTTGGCCTGTCCCTTAGTCAAATGAGAGAGAAAGAAGAAAGAAGAGAGAAGAGAGGGATGTTGAGAGAAAGAGAGAGAGGACAAAAAGAGATAGAAGAAAAGAAGGGGAAGAGAAGAGAAGAGAGAGAGAAAAGAGAGAGAAAAGAAGAGAGAGAAAAGAGAGAGTATAGATAATAAGAAGGGAGACAAAAACATGGATGGTGATGGACTTTCGTTGTCCATGATAGAGAAAGAGGAGAGAGAATATGAAAAGTGATGGACTTCCACTGTCCATGAAAGAGGAAATATGAGAGAGAAAGAACATGGATGGCGATGGACTTTCACCATCCATGATAGAGGAAAGAGGAGAGAGAAAGAACATGGACGACGATGTACTTCCACAATCCATGATAGAGAGAGACATGAATGAGAAAAGAGTGTCATGCGCGGTGATGAGCATCACCATGCACAACATGGGAAAGGGGAAACTTAGACAGAGACTCGGCCTGCCACTCGGGTTAAGGCCCGACTCACTGTACATATCTCTAGAGGATAAGGGAAAACTAAGAACGTCATACCTGACGATGGCCATCATCATGTATGACTGGAGAGAAAAAGAAGAGAGAAAAGAAATAACAGTGAGAGAAAGACGGGAGGAAGAAAGAGGGTTTAGGGAGAGAGAGAGACATGCACGACGATGGTTCCTACCGCACATGTTTGAGAGGGAAATGAGAGAGACAGAGAGAAGAATAGGAAGATAGAGATGAGAGGAAGAGAGAGAAAGGGATAGAGAGAAAAAGAAAGAACGAAAGAAAGTGAAGAGAGAAAAGAGGAGGAAAGAGAAAGAGAAAGAGATGGACTAGAGGAAGGAGGAGAGAGAAAGTGCTAGACGAGAGGAAGGAGGAGGAGATAAAAAGATAGAAATGAGGAGAGATAAAAGAAAAGAGTGAAAGTTACCTTCACCGAGGAGTATCAAACTTTTTCCTCTCTCTCTTCTCTCTCTCCAAGACATGCCTCCCAAACTCAATGGAAAAACTCATACTTTATTCATCAATTGAAAGTATGAGGGCTTCCTCTTTTACAATTAGGTTTAACATGTATTTGTAGAATTGGGCCCAAAACATGCGTGGATGCCCAAAAACTATCCTAATTGATGATAATTACAACTTATTTGAATTAAAATAAAATCTAAAAATGGGTGAAAAATGATTGTTTTGCCCCTGCCTAACAATTCATGGAATTTGAAAACAGTCTCTGCTGTTGCCCTAGAACGTACGTGATTTTCCATAGATGATCCGGGGTTGCTCTGGTGCCCAATTGTCCGAAAGATGATTGTGTTCTTGTAGATCTCGTCATGGCGATCACTTTGTTACCAACTTCGAGTCACGGATCGTGTTTTTCCACCACGATCATGCGACTTTAAATTTGCATGAATCTTGTAAACTTCTTATCGATAGTGCGCTTGTTTCTTGATGTTTTTTCTGTGATTTCTTCTATGTATTGCACTGAGCACTCTATCATGATCGTGCGGCAACAAACGCATCTCAATTTCGTACCCGAACTAAGATTTTACAGTCTTGGGATTTTTGCAAGAATCTGAATTCCAGTGGCTGAAATTTACCGTCACTTCGACGCATTCGTGTGTGAAATCCGACCATTCATCACAGACGGGTTCGGACCAATGGTAGCCCTGGACCTTACACATACAATGAAAATGGTCTCACGTCGATCCGATTGCGAGCGCCGTGATTTGGTGGCTGACGAATGTCCCTGCTGATTTTCCCGCAACTTTCTTCATGCATCGGCAACTTCTCTCTAGCTTTTCTCACTCCTCAGGTGTTGTCAAGGTGTGTTCCATATATCAGAACGCTCGTCTTGACGAGACGAACATGCTCACAAAATTTGAGTGCGATCCAACTTGGAATGAGTGAGATGCAGCCCCCAAAAGTCACTGCTTGAGATTGTAAAAATAGTCTCTATTGATGATGATTTGGTGCAGGGACGGCGCCCGGGAATAGTGTGTGGCCTAGGCCTTTTCGGTCTTTTACCCATAACTTTGTCATGGAGTGCCCGATTAAGCCGAAACTTGACCCCTAGGGGTTTTCGACCGTGTCAGATCCAATAGCAGTGGTTCCACAACAATTTGACGCACCGAAAATAGACTTCTAGTTACGGGGTCAGTTTCAAGGTGCTAGAAGCTGATTTTTTTGAAATTGTTTCTTTGTATGCACTGCCTTAAACATATCGGATTACGACGAAACTTGGCAAGAGCCCTTTTGATGTGCTTTAGAAAGATTCTAACCTATTATGAGGCAATTCTAAGATTGTCAATAATTCCACTGTATATCAAGCTCTATTGACCGGCTTCCTCTTGATTCCTCATCAAGCACAAAGGTGTTGAAAAATGTGTTCAAACACTTACATACTAGCACATCCTGATGGAGAGGAGGCGATGCCACCCATCAATGAGGTCTGTCGAAATCCATCGGCAGGCCTCTGTCCCTTTCTCTCTCCCTTTCCTGACGCATAATACCTCGCCAGAATACCTGTGATCTCCCCACGGGCTCCGGCGATCAACCTCAAAACAAGTGACCCAACACCTGAACTCCCTGTCGGGGACTCTAATCCTTCCGAAATGCTAGCAAATGTCTCTCTCTTAGTTACTGTTAAAACCTAAGCCATTTTACCCAAAAGGTAAAATGGTAAAAGAGGTTTTACCCCTTATATAGACGGCGTTCCCCGAAATTCCCCTCACAGGTGGTGAATACCAGACAAGTCCCTGAAGACCAAACGAAAATGGGCCGAAACGAGTCGGGCTCAAGCCCAAAGCTCGACCAAAGGTCACCGTCGCCCATGTAACGCCGAGCATTAAGGGTCAAATGGACAAGGACTAGGTCAGGCTCAGACCCGAAGCCGGAACACAAGTCACCGCCACCCATGTAGCGTCGAGCATCACTCGTCAAATGGACCAGGACTGGGTCGGGCTTAGGCTCGAAGCCTGAACACAGGTCACCGCCACCCATGTAGCGCCGAGCATCAAGCGTCAAATAGAGCAGGACTAGGTCAAGCCTAGGCTCAAGGCCCAAAATTTGACTAACATTGTGCATGCAACTTTTGCTAACACCATGCGTGTCACCGTCATCAATGCTAGCAACGTTCGTGCAACTGTCACTCACGCTAGCGTCGTGCATGTTACTGCTGCCCATGCTAGCATCGTGCATGTCTGAGCCTGGTCACCGCCGTGAGTGTTTTGCCACTAGTTACACATGTGCCCTGGCTTGTCATCCCCACTAGAGCTACAAGCATCCCATAGACCTTCATCCTCGGGAAGTCCTACCTGCTTTTAATCCCAAGGGGTCCGTATCACTAACATTCCTCATCTGGGTTCATTATATCCCCGGTGAGACAGGCTGTCATCCACAGCCTTATTCCCCATGGAGTCTCATCCCTCTCACCGGACCGTGGTCTAGATGCACGACCCTAAATTGCATGGTCCAAACTATATGACCTTAAACTGTAGCAGAGGTCTAGTTGCATGACCTTAAATTGCATGGTCCTAGCTGCATGACCCTAAACTGCATAGCCATGGTCCAAGCGATATGACCTTAAAACTATGGTTCATGTGCTGGCCGCATGACGTTAAACTGCTTTGCACAGGTCCAGGTGGGACGATCTTAAACTGACCCCCACACATACACGCACAACCCTTCTACACAAACAATTTTCATAACTCCCTAGTGCATCCATTTCCCTTATCATCATCCATCATTCCCCAGTGAGTCTCACCCACGCTCACAAAATAACGGCAAGCCGTCTCACCACCCATACTCGTTGTATGCTAGTGGGTCACCACTATCCACCTTCCATACCATCACTATCCATCCTTTATAGGCAGCTGCATGTCATATCCCCAAAAGTGAGTCAAACCACCACCATACTCACTCCATGGCCTCCACAGAATGTCATCCATTGCCACCACAGTCCAGCTGTATGACCCTAAACTATAATGCACGTCCTAGCCACATGATGTTAAAAAAAAGGAGAAGAAAAAAAAAATGGAATAACAAGCATGGTGTAAACCTTAATAAGGGAATGCCATGAGTAAAAATGGGACGAGCATGGTCACGAAACCATGAGTAAGAGAGTTTTGTGAAAGTAAAAACTCGGGCACGGTGAGAACCTGAAAGGGCACCGTGAATAAAAATGGGAAAGAAAAGGGTGGGCGTGCCCGCAAGGCCATGAATAAAAAAAAGCCCCAAATAAAAGGGGCGTTGGTGAAAACCGTCCCTACGCCGCTATTTCTCAAGTCCAAGTGAAAACCCGCAAGGGCGCTTGGACCAAGAGGGCAAGTTGATGTAGTGCTCGCCTCCATAGGCGGCTTCAGCCAGCACTCCAAAAGAAAAATCCCCGATATTAGAATCCCCTGATGTCGGGACCCGAAAAGAAGAGTCCTCAACATCACAATTATCTTACAATAAGATGAGCAGACTTTAAAAGCATCCCTCATCATCAGAAATATCGTCCAACAAGGTGAGTAGACTTAAAATGCATCCCTCAACATCCTTCTCTCTCTCTCCTTTTCTCTCTTTTTTTTTTCTCTCTCTTCTTCTCTTCTTTTCTCTCTTATGGTGCACGATAGTGGCAGCACCTTGCATACCTCTCTTTCTCTCCTCTTCTTTTATCTCTTCTTCTCTCTTTACATGCACGATAGTGGCAACGTCGAGCATGCCTCTCTTTCTTTGTTTGTCTCTTCTTCTCCCTCTCGACATGCACGCCAGTGGCAGCGCCATGTATGCTCCTCTTTCTCTTCTTCTCTTCTTCTCTCTCCTAACAAGCACGATAATGACAGCGTCGTGCATGCCTCTCTTTCTCTCTCCTTCTCTCTCCTTTCTATGTCTTCATCTATCTCTCTCTTTTCTTCTCCTTCGTCTCTTTCTCCCATCTATGGTGCTGGGTGAAACGTAGCCCAGTCAACATCCTTCTTCAGTGTTGGGTGAACATGTAGCCCAGTCAACATCCCTCTTCATGTTCAGTGAACACGTAGCCCAGTCAACATCCTTTGTCAATGTTGTGTGAACATGTAGCGCAGTCAACATCTTTCTTCAGTGCTAGGTGAACACGTAGCCCAGTCGACATCCCTTCTTTAGTGTTGGGTGAATACGTAGCCTAGTCAACATCCCTTCTTCAGTACTGGGTGAACATGTAGCCCAGTCGCCATCCCTTCTTCGGTTTTGGGTGAATACTTAGCCCAGTCAACATCCTTCTTTAGTGCTGGGTGAACATGTAGCCCAGTTGACATCTCTTCTTCAGATCTAAGTGAACATGTAGCCCAATCATTATCATAAGGCCATCACAGGTATCGTCCGACAGGGTGAGGACTTAAAAAACTAATCCCTCGAAATCACAATCAGTCCCTTGAGGGTGAGGACTTCGACAAGATCCCTCAAAAGTCTCTTCTCCCCCAAAGTCTCCACAAATGGATCTTCAACAAATACATCCAATCATCTGAGCATCCTAGTTATAGCATTGCGTGGATATCTCCTCGGCATTCCCGTGGTCTTATGGCTAGGAAGAAAACAGTAATAAAGCCGAAGTAAATTTTTTGAATGTTGTCCTTCTCGCTTCTCTAAAACCATAACATTCAGCAGGGCAAGCTGTTTAAAGATAATTTTTAGCACCTTGGTTCCCCGCTGCGGAATAAATGAGAAGTCGGACAATAAAGTCCAACTTATAGTGGAATTTTTTAGTCTTAGAATTGCCCTAGAATGGGTGAGGTTCTTTCTAAGGACCCCAAAAGGCCATCTGCCAAGTTTCATTGCAATCTGATGTGTTTAAGGCAGTGCAAACAAAGAAACAATTTCAAAAAAATCAACCTCTTACACTCTTAAATGGACCCCATAACTAAAACCCTATTTTTGGAGTGTCAAACGGTTGTGGGACTACTACCTACCATTGGATCCAATACGGTCGAAAATCCCCTAAGGTCAAGTTTCAACTTAAACGAACACTATAGGATGAAGTTATGAGTGAAAATTGAAGAGGGGTAGGCCGCACACTATCCCCGTGCACCCTCCCTGCACCAGTCTCCATTAAAGGGGAATGGTTTTCACAATCACGACTAGTAACTTTCGGGACTCATATCTCTCTCGTTACGAGCTCAAATTTTGCGAGCGTGTTCATCTCATCAAGACGAATGTTTTGCTATGTAACACCTCCCGTGACGATGTTCGAGTAGTGAGAAAAGCTAGAGAGAAGATGATGATTCGAGAACAAGAGTTGCAGAAAATCAACATTAGCGCATCTCACTCAAGTGGCCATATCACGGCGCTCGCACACCCGATCGATACGAGCCAGTTGCATTGCGTGCGTAAGGTCCAAAGCTACCACATGTCCAAACTCAGTGCGTGATGAACGGTTAGATTTCGTGTATGATGACGTTAAAGTTTCTGCAGAATTTCGACAACCGGAATCCAAATTTTGGCCACAGGAATCCAAATTCCAGCCAAAAACCCAAAATGGTAAAATCTTCGTTCGGGTAGAAAATCGAGCTAAATTTGTTGCAACAAGATCGCGATGGCACGTTCAGTGCAATTCAGTGAAGAAATCAAGGAAATACATCAAGAAACGAGTGCACTATCGATCGAAAGTTTCAAGTTTCATACAAATTTCAAGTTGCATGATCATGGCTTAAATACGTTATTCATGGCTCGAAGTTAGTATCAAATCGATCGTCATGCCGAGCCCAACAAGAAAGTAATCAAATTTTGGTCATGCACCGATCAACCTCGAATCATCCTAGGAAAATTGAACACGTTCCATGGTTGTTGTAGGGACTGTTTTGGAATTTCGTGTATTATTAAGCAAGGGCAAAATCATAACTTTCCACCAATTGTTAGATTTTATTTTAATTCAAATAAATTGTATTTTTTTAGCAGTTAAGGTAAGTTTGAGGCATCCACCCATGTTTTGGGCCCAACTCTATAAATACATATTATGTCTCATTGTAAAGGACCTTCAATTGGATTAATAAAAATTAGAGTTAAGCTTTGAGGTTGAGAGCCACGTTTAGGAGAGAGAGAGGAGAGAGAAGAATAAGCTCGATACCCCTAAGTCAAGGTAATTCTCTCTCCTCCTTTCTTCTCTCTCCTCTTCTTCTCTTTCTCTCTCTTCATTTTTCCTCTCTCTTCTCTTCTTCTTTCTTTCTCTTTCTTCTTCCTTCTCTCTTCTTCTCACTCTTCTTGTCTCTCTTCTTCTCTGTTGACATGCACAGTTATGCATGTCTAGCTATCTCTCTCTACATTTCTCTCTCTCCTTCTCTCTCCTGACATGCACGACAGTGGCAGTGCCGTGCATGCTTCTCTTTCTCCCTCTCCTTCTTTATCTCTCTAATTTTTCCTTTTTTTTTTTCCTCTGCTCGTTTCTCTCTCTACACTCTTTCTCGCTTCTGTCTTTCTCTACTCTCTGTCTCTCTCCGCTCACTCTCAACATGCAATGCAGTGGCGTGCATGCTTCTTTTATCTCTTTCTCTCTCTTCTTCCCTCTCTTGACATGCACGGCAATGATAGTGCCTTGCATGCCTCTTTTTCCTCTCCTTCCTAATCTCTTGTCTCTCTTTCCTAATATTATTCTTTCTCTTTCCTAATCTCTTCTCTCTCTTTCATAATCTTCTTTCTTAAACTCTCTCTTTCTTTCTCTCTACTTTCCTTTCTTCTCTCTTTCCTAACTCTCTTTCTTTCTCTCTCTATTTTCCTTTCTTCTCTCTCTTCTTCTTTTCTTATCTCACTCCTTCCTTATTCTCACTTTATTTTGTTTTTTCTCTCTCTACCAGTCATGCACGGTGTTATCCATCACCACGCATGACATTTCCCTTCTTTTCTTATCTTCTTGAATGGATACAGTGAGCTGGGCCTTAACCCAAGTGGCAGGCCGGGTCTCTGTATAAATTTCTCTTTCCCATGTCACGCACGGTGTTCCTCAACACCGCGCATAACATTTCCTATATTCTCCTCTGACAAAGGCACAGAACCGAGCCCTTCCTCAAGTGTTGGGCTGGGTCATGTGTGTCCTTTCTTTTCTCTCTCATGTGTGTCTCTCCTTTGTCATGGACGGTGGAACCCATCGTCGTCCATGTTCTCTCTTGCTCTCTCTCTCCTCTCATGGATGGCAGAACCCATCGCTGTCCATGTTTCTTCCCTCTGTCCTCTTTTTATCCTCTATCATGAATGGTAAAACCCCATCGCCATCCATGCTTCTTTCCCTTTTCTCTCTCTTCTATCATGGACGGCTAAACCCCATCGTTGTCCATGCTTCTTTTCCTTTTCTCTCTCCTCTATCATGGACGGTGGAACCCCATCGTCGTCCATGTTCTTTTCTCTTATTCTTCATCTCTCTTTTTTTCTTCACTCTCTCTTCTCCTTCTTTCTTTCTTCATTGTTCCTTCTTCCTCTTCTCTCTATTATGCTCTCCTATTCCCTTCGTCATCTCTGTTCTTTCTTCTCACTTCTTCATATGTCTTCTCACTTCTCTCTCTTCTTTCTTCTCTCTTCTCTCTCTTCTCTCTTCTCTCTTCTCTCTTTCTCTGCTCTTCTCTTTTTCTCTTTTGTTCTCTCTCTTCCTTCCTCTCTTCCCTCTTCCATGTATTCTCTTTTCTTCTAATCTATCTCTTTCTTCTTTATTCTTCTTTCAATCTTTTCTCCTTCTCTTTCTCCTTCTCTCTCCTCCTCTCATTTGACTAAGCGATAGGCTAAGTCTAGCACTATCATGATAGTCTTGTCGTCGGGTAGTTTAGCGTGCCGATCAAAGTTACCGTGCTCGTCTTACTGTCACGTCAGATTAGTCATTGTGTCAGACCGATTGATATTGATTCTGTTGTCGAGTAGTTAAGTCGTCGTGCTGGTCTAAGTCATGTGTCCGTCTTGGTACCACGCTAAGTCAGTCACCATACTGGTCTAGCCACTATGTCAGTATAGCCATCCGGTCAAACTTGTCTTTCTTCTCTTCTCTTTTCTCTATTATATTTCTTCCTTCTCCTTTTATCACCTCAATCTTCATCTCATTATTCTTCCCTTTCCTCTTTTGAATGTGTACGCCTGTGTGCATTCGCCCAAAGACAAGGTGAGGTCTCTTGGCCCACTTGTCTTGTAAATTAACCGTGTGCGTGTGATTACAGAAACAGGAGAATACAGGTCAAGGGATGCGATTTCGAACCAGTAGTAGGACTGGGGGGCTTTCTGCTGTGATCTAAGAGGGCGCCCGTGCGAGTTAGCTCAAGTGAGTCACGGACCCAGGTGAGGTGTGTCCCACCTCACATCAAATTGCTCTCTCACCGGTTGGCGTACCTGCTCTTGTTTCTTAACAAGGTTTACGAGAAAGCAATCTCAAGTCTCAGGTTTTCTTTGAAACCCGCGATACGTGCCACTATATCATCTTGATCTAGTGGCGAGGTTGAGGCATCTAACCACCACATACCACAATCCAGGTTCAACAGACCATGTAATCGAACTAGGTCACCATTATACTAATGACTCAATTCATCAACATGAAATGTCTTCAAAACAATTTTGAGAGAATGAGAAATGGGATTTTTCAACTTCTAAATCCTACTTATAAGAGACTCTAGGACACCTAGAAGATCTATCAGTAGGGTTTATGATGTCATGATTTATAAACAAATTTTATGATAAAGAGGATCCTGAGGCACACATCAACGCCTATTGCTTAATTATTCATACGCTACGAGACCTACCTAACCAACTTAAGGTCATGATCTTGCATAGCTTATCAGAAGAACCCCTGATGTGGCATTGGAAATTCATGAAGGATAACCCTCAAGCAACTCTTGACGAAATGTTCACGCAATTTTCCTCCTGCTATTGTGGGGGAAGACCAAGACTCGTCACCCTTGGTGAGTTAAACATCCACCAAGAAAAAGTCGGACGAGTCTCCTTCTAACTTTATAACAAGATTTAGAGAGGCCGCTCTGCGAGTCCCTAAATCTCCACTACCTAAATCTATGAAGGTAGGCATGACATTAAAGAACATGACCCCTGAATATGTCACCTTCTTCAGTAAGGGGGTGATCCCTTACTCATTTTACGTTATGCTTAAAAGAATATCACGATATGTGTGAGCAAGGGATGATGAAGCTAGAATCCTTCATAACCTAATGATAGTCAATCCTCCACAATAAGGAGAAGGGACTGAGGACTGAACTGGTAAGGAACTCTCTCAAGAAGGAGATGTGAACTTGATCGAGGTGAACTTGATCGAGAAAAACGTCCCTTCTACAAACCATCGACGAAAAGAGACTAAAACTTACTCAACCAAATTGAGAAGGGAATTCATGCCAAGGGAATTCTCTCCCGTTGATGATCCTTTTAACCCATCATCTCAAGTGAATGTAATAGAAGATGACTCACACGCTTGGGATGGTGAATTAAACTCACAAGGGATCCAAGATAAACCCGAGCATAAGCTTGGTCAAGGCTCCAAAACTAGCGATTCCTTGAATCATGAAGACAAGGCTAGTTCAAGGATAGTTAATCAATAGGAAATAAAAGAACAAATTTTTGAAGAAAACTTATCACCCCGAGAGCCAAAACCACTAAGGAAAGACGACCTTCTAAAAGTTCTAAGGGGACCTCTGGAACCACCTTCGTAAGATTTCTTGAATGAGGAGCTGGATATTGAAAATCCAACCATATTACCTCCCCAAGAGACAGGCTCTCTAAAAGTCATTAACGACATGAGTACATCTCCGATAACAGGGGCACACCATATCAAGAAATTCCATCTCATGAAGAACTAGTTCTTAATGGATTAGAAAGCCCTGCAGGACCAACCCCATCAAACTACTCAGTAAGGGTAATCTCCTCTCATGAAGAGAACATAGCAAGGGCAATTGATGAAGTTCAACCCCTATTTGTTAACTCCCAAACACAACAAGGTCATCAGCTCATAATTCAATCACTCTCCTGTGCGAGAGTCTCACCCGAGCTCAAGCACTAAGAAGGAGCCTACTACAGAGTTAACCTCCGAAAAGAAATACAAAATCTTAAATGAAAAAGATAATAAAAAAGGAGTGGGGTGATCACTCACCCCTTGCAAATAACCAAATGGAGCATTCACGCCTCATACTTCAAAAGGTATTGATGCCACATGAATAACATAAATTATCTCATTAATGGGGAGAATCTGATGAGCTTATTTGTCCACACAAAAGATTGAGGGATTAGGAAACTAAAGTAATTCTTTGTCCAAAACTCAAGGTTCAAGTAGAGCAGTACAAAGGAAAAGTTCAACAAAAATTCAGCAAACATTGTCAAAGAGATATTGGATACCAACTTGGCGAGAAGGGAAATCAGAGGATAAACGAGATTAGAACCTCCCTGCCACTTGGAGAGGGGAAAGATGATCGAATCCCTACATGATCTTAGGGCAAATTGCCACAAAAAAAAGGCACCATTGACTCTTCCTCTTCTCCTCCTCCTCCTCCTTCATCATCTTCTTCTTCTTTGAAAAAAAATAATAATAATTCCATTGGGCTGAAAATTCAAAAGGAACCCCAAGCATTAGAAAAAAGGCAACCAGGCTAAACACTCGAAAGGACCCCGAGGTGATGAAAAGTAAGTAAATAAAAAAAATCCACTTGCTGAACACTCGAAAGGGACCTGAGGCAACAAGAAAAAGAAATAAAAAAGAAGAAGAAGAAAGTCTTATCTCTTCGTCTCTTCTCTAAAGTCATTTTCTTGAGTCAAAATGGTGTCAAAAGAAAATCAATGAGCATTAGCCTGATGGAACATTGTTAAGGACCTCGATCATCTAGACTTCGAAAGATAAATAGTGAAGGAACGAAATCGAAAATCTAACGATATTCTGAACACCCAGGGGCAGTATCCTGTATTTTTAAGATTATGTTTTGCTTGAAACTCTAGAGAACTCTCCTTTGAATTGAAATACAAGAGCTGAGGTTGGAAGATAAATAAGAACTTGATGATTCCTCATTCTGAAAATTAAAGCAAGGAACTGACACGCTCATAAAAGGTCTACCAAATGGGTCAGAAGTGGTTAAACTGCAATATTCACATTAAAAAAAAAAACTTTTCTTGAAAATCTCATTTCAAAACTTTTCTTCTTCAAAAATGATCCTTAGTGACATGAGCCTAAATAGAATAAAAAACTTTTTAATTAAAAAAAAAAAAGTTCAAAAAATGCTCATCGGTGGCATGAGCCTAAATTGCCAATCAATTTCAAAAAAAAAAATTTAATTCAAAAAATCGTTTTAATTCAAAAAACAATCAAGAAGAAAATGTTCCTTGGTGGTCCGAGCATAAACTGCCAGCGAAAATCCAATTCAAAAAATGTCTAGCCCTGTATGGTGTAAAAGGTCGGGTGTATCCATCTAACCCCATATGATGTAAATGGTCAGGTGTATTAAGAAAACATCCAGCCGTGTATGACGTAAAATGTTGGTATATTCAGAAAACATCTAGCCCCGTATGGCCTAAAAAGTCGAGTGTATCCGTCTAACCCTATATGACGTAAAAGGCTAGGTGTATTCAGAAAATGTCTAGCCCCATTTGACATAAAAGGTCGAGTGTTAGCCTCGTATGACATAAAGGGTTGGGTGTATCTGTCCATCGCTACATGACATTAAACTGCTTAGAGGGTTCTATGGTTGTAGGAGCTAAAATTGTTAACTAAAAATTTGTTTCTCAAAATATCATTTTATTTTCGAAATGATTCACTATATGTCTTGTGTTTTCAAAAACCTTATTTTCTTTGTTAAAATCGTAACCTGTTCAAAGCTCCTTGTTTTATTTCAAAACTCTCCCTATTTTCAAAATTTCTAAAACTTCCTTTAAAACAAAGCATCTTGGACACCCACATATGATGATTACCATGTTGCCGCCTCATCTCTCTCTTCAGAATTGATCAGGCAAACCTTTACTTAAACAAGTAAAACTTATAGAAGATCTGAGGAAACCTTAAAGAAATCAAAGAAAATGTCAGGTTAAAAAATTTAAAAGTGAAAACCTTTGAAGTTAAGTGACATGGCTAGAAAATCCAACTTGCGTTTTAAGCTTGCGTAAATCACAGGAACATCTCACACTGAAAACCTTATGATGGAAATGCCCTAGGTGGGTGAGCTGGAGCGCATTGTCTTGGAGGGAAAGTTGGTGTGCCCTCTAATCACATAACATCATATAAATTAAATTGTCAGCAGTATCTACTTCTTCGACACTTACATGTCCCTCGAAGGATAGGGAATGTCAAAGAGGGGCAATTGTAGACACCTCATTTTGAAAAAATGGCAAATTCAATGGTTTCTCTCTCTCTCTCTCTCTCGCTCTCACTCACTCACTTTCTTATCTCCCTTTATTACTTTTAGGGGACTCTTTGGGTTAGTGACATAGTTATAGGTTCAATCATGTAGCTCCAGTTTTCAAATCCTCAGGGTACCAAGGCTTTCAGCCTGGTTCTTTTCTTTTTCTTCCATAATACCTCTTGGGAGAGATTACCCCAGGAAGCTGCCCAATTTTTGGGTCATCCCTTCACTACTTTTTACTGCATCTTTTTCTTCTTCTTCTCATCTCTAAACCAAACTCTCATCAACTCATTCTTATCTCTTCTTTCTTCTCTTTCTTACCTATTTCTCTTACCACTTTACCCCCAAAACTAGAACCATTAACGTACAAGTGTATTGGAGATGCGTTTATCAAAAAGTAGATTCCATTAGCAGTCTTTTTGTGAGAGTTTAGGTGAAGTGTTGATTTTAAAGGAGCCAAATTCAAACCGCGCTATTGGATAGCCGGAGGGCTTTCGTTCATTGATCTAAGAGGGCAATAGCCGGGCGTATCCCACGAACTCAACCATAGTGAGGTAGGTGTTTGAGTCCACATCTTCATTGTTTTAAAATCCTCTCATTGTTGGAAATACCGATCCACACTGACACGTGAGGCGCACACACGATCGTGAGGTCAAGCGGTTGTCCAAGAGGGAGTCAATCCATCCTGGGTCCTTGAGGGAGCCCGAGCAAAGTAGATCCAGGCCCGACCATGGATCTTCAAAACAAAATACAATGATGATAGAAACGTATAAAATTATAAAGCTCAACTAGTCGCAAAAAGTTACTCACAATAACAAGTCATTGATTTCTTTGAAATATTTTCCTATGTTGCAAGATTAGAAACTATAAGGATAGTTTTAGCAGTTGTAGCTCAAAAGCAATGGCCTATCTATTAACTAGATGTCAAATCCGCCTTTTTGAATAGAGAACTTGAAGAGGATATGTGTTACTCAACCATAAAGGCCAAGAAGCAATGTTCTATAAATTAAATCAAGTTATCTATGCCCTTAAACAATCCCCGAGAACAAGATATGGAAGAATTGAGAAATATTTTCCTAAAAACAAATTTCAAAGAAGTTCAAATGAGCCCACATTACATTTGAAGAAGAAGGGCTCAGATGAATTTCTTATTATTCATATATACGTCGATGACATCATCTATATTGGGTCTTCATTATCACTTATTAAAGAATTCAAAAAGAACATGACACGTGAATGTGAAATGAGTGATTTAGGGATTTTGCCTTATTTAAAAAAAATCAGAGGATGGAATTTTATTTTGTCAAAAAAAAATGCCTTAGACCTTCTAAAAAGATTTAATATGTCTTGTTGTAGTATCACTGATACACTAATGAATACAATTAAAAAGCTGAGACTTGAAGATGGAATTCAAGGGGTTTATACAAAACATTTTAGAAGTGTTGTTGAAGGACTAGCGTACTTAACTGACACAGGACCTGGCATAATATTTGCAATAAGTCTTGTGTCAAGGTTTATGCACAATCTCGCTAAGCATCATGCAGGGAAGCAAAAAGGATATTGCGTCAAGTTACATGTAGCTTTGAATGAACTGCACGCCAGTGTGTGTGGCATGCACCAATCCGGTCCTAAACTCTATCATCAACTTCACTGAATGGGCTATTTTTAGCCTACAATGGCACATGATTTGTTTGATTACACGAAAAGTGTCATGCATGTCAAATACATGCTAACTACATCCAATAGTTACCCGATCTGTTGCATCCAACTCTCATGATATGGTTGTTATAGCAATGTGGGATGGATATCATGAGACCAATTACCCCGACATTAGCAGGGAATGGTCTCTACATATTGGCCGCCTCTTACTATTTCTTAAAACCTCTTACTATTTCTTAAAATGGGCAGAGGCCATTCCCCTTCAAAAGATAATCGGGAAGATGTGGCCGACTTTGTGTGCACCATATTGTCTATCGAATTGGAGTATTGGAGTATCAGATAGGGACGTATCGAATAACAGCTCCCCATTTAAGAATGACCACATCACATGATTAGCCAACCAATTCAGCATTGATTGGAGGTATTTGTCCATGTACAACTCAAATGACCAAGCGGAAGCCTTCAATAAAAACCTTTGCAAAATCCCCAAAAACAACTGTTATGGAGAGCCGGCGGGATTGGCACGAAAGACTTCTAGAGGCCCTATATAT
>NW_006497498.1:1982592-1993196 GCF_000471905.2 Amborella trichopoda
AAATATTTAATCCATATACCACGTTTACAAATGTGTATATTTATGAGCTACTCATATTTTACGAATCTATAGATCAACATTGGAAACATCTGCATCTTTTCCATAAAATCATTATGCAAGCTGATTTGGTAGTTTTAGCAAACAAGATTAAGCTCTTTCAAACTAATATCTAGGTTTTAGGCCACAATATTTCCCAAGGAACCATAACTCCTATTGACAGGGTTTTGCAATTTGCTGGCAAATTTCCTAATGAAATCAAAGAAAAAACCCAATTACAAAGATTTTTAAGGTCTCTCAATTATATTGCGGATTATTTTAAAAATATGGTGACTGATTGCAAGCCCCTTTTTTAACGACTTAGAAAGAATCTGTCAGATTGGGGAGAGTAGCATACTCTAGCGGTAAAAAAGATTAAGGCCAAAGCTAAACAGCTACCTTGTTTAGTTATTTCTCATCCAAAAGCTTTCAAAATTATTGAAACTGATGCTTCTGAACTCGGTTATGGCGGATTCTTAAAACAAAGATTTTAGCCAACTAAAAACAAAAATTGGCAAGATATACTTTTGGAATTTGGAACTCGGCACAACAAAATTACTCAACTATTAAAAAAGAAATACTTTCAATTGTCAAATGCATTACAAAGTTCGAAAGTGATATTCTAAATCAAGAAATTTTTACAAGAGTGGATTGCAAAGCTGCCAAAGATATTTTAGAAAACGTTGTTAAAAACATAGCCACCAAACAAACTTTTGCTAGATGGCAAGTCATTCTTTCTTCATTTGATTTTACACTAGAATATATCAAGAGAGAGTCTAACTCCCTACCTGACTTTTTAACTCGTGAGTTCTTATAGGGATACTTGAAGAAGGGTGGAAATTAACGCATCCAGTAGCAGCAATCATAATATGTCTTCTCCTAAAACCATGGAGACAAATGATAGGGCTAAAAGCTCTAATACAAAGCCTAAAACGCCTTATATTGAAAATGTGTTATTACCTATAATGGTCCTTGAAAACAAGCATGCTCTAAAAGAGCCAGATCAAGTAGCAGATCTTTATCTTATAAATAATATGCATCCTGAAACATGATATAAAACCTAAGAATACTATGAACGAATATTGACTGAAACAAAGTCAATAAGAAGTTTTCATTATAATAGGAATTGCAAAATTCTTGGCTACTCAAAATTCCAGCTCTTAAAGATCATTACAAATGAAGAATGGGGTTTTGATCCCCTGAAACATAAATATCTTTCAGGTACCCTTAAAGTTAAGGCTTATAATTATTATGACTACATTAAAGCTTGGGATGTAGTCTTGTTATTTCAAAATCCTCAAAGAACCCATAGTTGGTTCTTACAATTTCTATTAATCACTAAAATAAGTAAATTCCCTCAATGGTTTAAAAGATGGATGTTGTATTGCGGGCCCACTCCAGACATCTATCCATTAAAACCAAAAGAATCATACGAACTTTTTCAGATCTCTAATAGATGAATGAATCAGGTGGATACATGCATACATTTTACAGCCTTATACGAGGTCCCTTGGATTCTGAGATGGGGATATATGGTAACTTCTATTAACAATGAATGAGATTATCTTTCTTATTTAGAAAGGAGGATCCTGATAAAATGGTGGGATTCGTTTGAAGATTCTTATCTTCACCCACATACTATAACAATTGAAAGGCTAAAACAAGCCAACACTGAAACCCCACATCCTAATAGGATTGATGAATACTTTAAGCTATTAAAAGAGTATAATCCAAATTTAGCAAATAAAGAAATTAAGAGGCAATTGTTATTAGCTCTAAATGAAGAAGAACCAGATGATATGTCCTTAACCTCCTCAAAAGATAAGGAGAAAGACCATGTTGAAGATAGTGGAGATGATTCATATGAGATTCTTACCCCTATCAGAAACTAAGACAAGTGTAATGGGCTGACCTGACTCCAAAACAATCCAGGACACGAAAGCCCGGAGGAAATAGTGGTTTCAGAGCCAAGTTAACTTAATTTATTGTTTAATGCTTGATCTAAACCAAAATAAGCAGGCTATTAAAGTTGTAATCGACAGTACATCCTATTCTGTTGAACCCCAAGTCGTGGTTGAGCACGTACGCGCAAAAGTGTAAGTCGTCGGTGCATTTATCCCATTAACCGTGAAACAGGAAACAGATAACTACATTATTGACTCAATGACCAGTTTATTTAGGAGCAGCTCTCAAACTTTAAACAATGAAGCAAGTTCTTCTAGTTATCATATCAGTAGTATTAAGAATACATAAGAAATAGCTATATCCAATATAGAAAAAAACATACAAAATTAGAAATTCCTAAGGTCCCAATTTGTGAAATATATAGAAGAGGATCTTTTCAATTTAAGAGTGACTATGCTATAAAAACAGTTGAAACAACTGTTTTCATCCTAGAATCTCAAGATATCTTTTCTCTTCTATCTAAAGATAGATTAAAGGAGCATAAAAAGAAATGATATAACTACTTGCATATAGAATTGGTCCAAATTGATGTTAAACCTCTAACTCGAACTGGACATAATAATTATGTTCTTCTCTACTTAAAAGACATTCGACATCAGAACTTTTCATATTCCTTATTAGGAATTGTCGAATCTAGCCTTTGTGAAGGCCCAATTTATTTCAATTGCTATCCTAATTTTTCATTTTCTTTAACTAATCCAAATCTTTTAAAAGTTTTAACGTTAAACCTTAAAACTCAAGGGCTTAATATGAAATTTGGCTCACAAAATATTGCTATAATTTATCGTATTTGTTATAAGGTAATGAATACTATATGCCTTGATGTTAAGAAAATAGATAAGAGGGGCCAAACTATATACTTTCAAACTAATGTTGAAAATTCAAATCTAATTGTCCCAAAGACTATAACTTGGAACTAAGTTAATCTTCCAGCACAATGGAATTTACAAAATGAGACTCCTTCTAGACCTATAAGAAATTCCAATGTCAACTCTATAGTTAAATTCCCCGATAGGGAAGCCCAAATTCAATTCAACCCTCAAAGAAGTGCTAGAATCCATATAGCTTCACAAAGTCCTGGAATTCCTGCTAGAAGTTCTACTTCCTCTATTCCAATTACGGAATATGAGCATCAACATATCAATGCTATAACGTTAAGAAGGGTTGGTGAAATACAACAACCCATTTATGACGTTGAGACACCAAAGACAGGCAATTCTAGATCCAGATCACCTAAACCAACTTTTTATGATGTTGAATATGACCCTCAAATTAATGTAATAGAAATAAACACCTTTAAACTAAATTATGAAAAAATTGAAGTTGATTTTAATTCAAATCATAATAAAGAAATTAGGGAATGGTTTCTAAATAAAGGAATGAAAAGATCACGTCAATATATTAAAGAAAAATATATTGAAGCTATGGAAAAAGCTAGAGGTAATATGTTCCTTTCTAGATGGTTTGGGGAAATCTTTGTCAAACAACGTAATTTAACTTTTCCATTTGATTATGTAGGAAAAATATATGTCAAGAAATCTCCTGATATTAATACAATAAATTTACAATACAGTTCGTATAAAACTACCAAAGGAGAAATAAAATCTAGACATCCTCCTGAAGATATTATACTCGATATCAATGGAGCCACAGCTGCCCCTTACAAAAAAGCTCCTGATAGTCCTAATATAGAACGATTTAAAACAATTATCGAATAAAATAATTATACTAATATTTATCTTAAATCCATAAGAGAGCAAGCTAATGGAATAGAAGATTTAGTATCTAAAAACGATATCTTAGAAGATAAACCTTCATCTTCAAAAAATATACCATCTTTTATAAAAACTACTGCTCCAGTAGTTTTTAAACCCTCGCTCGAATTGCTTAAAACCAGGTTTAGACTTCATTCTGCAAGTTCAGAATTTCTTGATGAAGTCATCTCTAGATTAGGAATTGGCTTTTAGCAACAATCATAATATGTCTTCTCCTAAAAACAAGGAGACAAATGAAAAGGGCTAAAAGCTCTAATACAAAGCATAAAACACCTTATATTGAAAATGCGTTAATACCTATAATGGTCATTAAAGACAAGCATGCTCTAAAAGAGCCAGATCAAGTAGCTGATTTTTATCTTATAGATAATATGCATCCTAAAAAAGGATATAAAACACGAGAATACTACGAACGAATATTGATTGAAACAAAGTCAATAAGAATTTTTCATTATAATAAAAATCACAAAATTATTGGCTACTCAAAATTCTAGATCTTAAAGATCATAACATACAAAGAATGGGGTTTTGATCCCTTGAAATATAAATATCTTTCAGGTACCCTTAAAGTTAAGGCTTATAATTATTATGACTACATTAAAGCTTGGGATGTAATCTTGTTATTTCAAAATCCTCAAAGAACCCATAGTTGGTTCTTACAATTTAGATTAATCACTAAAATAAGTGAATTCCCTCAATGGTTTAAAAGATGGACGTTGTATTGGGGACCCACTCCAAACATCTATCCATTAAAACCAAAAGAATCGTACGACTTTTTCCGATCTCTAATAGGGGAATGAATCAGGTGGATACATGCATACATTTTACAGCCTTCTACGAGGTCCCTTGGATTTTGAGATGGGAATATATGGTAACACCTAATAACAATGAATGTGATTAACTTCTTTATTTAGAAAGGAGGATCATGATAAAATGGAGGGATTCGTTTGAAGATTCTTATCTTCACCCATATAATATAATAATTGAAAAGCTAAAACAAGCCAATACTGAAACCCCACATTCTAATGGGATTGATGAATACTTTAAGCTCTTAAAAGAGCATAATCCAAATTTATCAAATAAATAAGTTAAGAGGCAATTGTTATTAGATTTAAATGAAGAAGTGCTAGATGATATATCCTTAACCTCCTCAAAAGATAAGGAGAAAGACCATGCTGAAGATAATGGAGATGATTCCTATGGGATTCTTACCCTTATCAGAAACTAAGACAAGTGTAATGGGCTGGCCCGACTCCAAAACAATCCAGGACATGAAGGCCAGGAGGAAATAGCGTAAGCCATGATGTCACTCCCCCACCGACAGAGACAACTGTAGCAGTACTATAGCAGATATGATATTTCACTGTAGCAAGGACAAGTTGCAGACAAAGAACAATGTTTAAGATGTCAGTCACTGTAGTTGTCATATGATAAACATATTGTTTTGTCGTTGTAATTATTAGAGGTTACTATTCAAACTACATATATACATTTTGAAATCCGAAAAGTCGGATATAAAAAGGAGTTGGAAGGGTTTGAGAGGACAAAAAAGGTTGAAGAGCTTTGAGAGTAGGCTCCTGAGTGTGTCCATCAGAATCTGGAAAGTGGTTGTGAATGTTATGAGTGATAGTGTGTGAGCATATGTGTGATTGTTTTTGGAAGGAAGTACCAGAATATATTCCAGAGCAGTTAAAGTTGTTTACAAGTTTTTGTATCTGTGAAATGAAAGTTGGCTTTACAAATAAAGTTTGGATTGTATTATATGTTATGCTTCCTGAGCAGTAAAAGCTGTTTACAAGTTTCTGTATCTGTGAAATGTAAGTTGGATTTACAAATAAAGTTTGGATTGTATTATATGTTATGCATCTTTATCCTATGTGATTTACTTATTCTAATTTAGAATCTATATTGTTTTAGAATCTATATTGTTTTAGAATTTTAATTTAGAATCTATATTGTTTTACAATCTACATTGTTTAGTTATTTCTCATCCAAAAGCTTTCAAAATTATTGAAATTGTAGCTTCTGAACTCGGTTATAGTGGAATCCTAAAACAAAGATTTCAACCAACTGAAAAAGAAAAATGGGTAAGATATACTTCTGAAATTTGGAACTCGGCACAACAAAATTACTCAACGATTAAAAAATAAATATTTTCAATTGTCAAATGCGTCACAAAGTTCGAAAGTGATATTCTAAATCAAGAATTTTCTATAAGAGTGGATTGCAAAGCTGCCAAAGATATTAGAAAAAGATGTTAAGAACATAACATCCAAATAAATTTTTGCTAGATGGCAAGCCATTTTTTCTTCATTTGATTTTACAATAGAATATATCAAGGGAGAGTCTAACTCCCTACCAGAATTTTTAACTCGTGAGTTCTTACAAGGATACTCGAAGAAGGGTGGAAATTAACGCATCCAGTAGCAGCAATTAGAATATGTCTTCTCCTAAAGACAAATGAAAGGGCTAAAAGCTCTAATACAAAGCCTAAAACACGTTATAAAGGCGTTAATAGCTATAATGGTCCTTGAAAACAAGCATGCTCTAAAAGAGCCAGATCAAGTAGCTGATCTTTAACTTATAGATAATATGCATCCTGAAACCGGATATAAAACCCGAGAATAGTATGAGCGAATATTAACTGAAACAGAGTCAATAAGAATTTTTCATTATAATAGGAATAACAAAATTATTGGCTACTCAAAACTTTAGAACTAAAAGATCATTACATACACAAAATCGGGTTTGATCCCCTAAAACATAAATATCTTTTAAATATTCTTAAAGTTAGGGCATATGAATGCATTAAAGCTTGGGTTGTAGTCTTGTTATTTCAAAATCCTCAAAGAACCCATAGTTGGTTCTTACAATTTAGATTAACCACTAAAATAAGTGAATTCCCTCAATGGTTTAAAAGACGAATGTTGTATTGGGGACCCACTTCAGACATCTATCCATTAAACGTTTTCATATCTCTAATAAAGGAATGAATCAGGTGGATACATGTATACATTTCACAGCCTTATGCGAGGTCCCTTAGATTCTGAGATGAGAATATATGGTAACTCCAAATACCAATGAATGAGATTATCTTCCTTATTTAGAAAGGATGATCATTATAGAATTGTGAGATTCATTTGAAGATTCTTATTTTCACCCACATAATATAACAATTGAAAGGCTAAAACAAGCCAATACTGAAACCCCACATCGTAATAGGCTTGATGAATACTTTAAGCTCTTAAAAAAGCATAATCCGAATTTATCAAATAAAGAAATTAAGAGGCAATTGTTATTAGTTCTTGTAGACACCCCATTTTAAATCTGGCAAATTTCATGGTTTCCCGAACACTTAGGATCACACTTAACCTAGTAAACCTATTTTTTTGGATAAGTACGTGTTGGTTATGTGAGTATATCCTCCCCAGTAGATTTTGACCCCTATAAACCCTCTTTTCATGGTCATTTGGAGGGGAGAGAAAAGGATTAGAGTGAAACGAAAAATACGATTTGAGAAGAGAGAGACCAAACTAGAGGAGAGAGCAGATAGATATCAAGCATCTGAGAGACAAAAACCCTAGGGAAGAGAACAGACAGAGATCAAAGAGAAAAAATCAAAAATCTGAGAGATCAAAACCCTAGGGAAGAGAACAAATAGATATCAGAGAAAAAAAATCAGAGAGAATTGCACGAGAGAAGAGAAAACCCTAGAAACTGCTTCAGGAACTCGAGCCTCTTGAGAGAAAACCTAAATCTGATAAAACCTAGACCTAAGGCACAACCACCCTAGATCTACCCTTTGGGCAGAACCACCATTCTTCAATCAAAGACTTTCTGGTGAACATCCGACTAACAGAGACAAAAGAGGACCGGTTCTGATATGGGCGTGCCCCAGAAAGCTCGGGAGTCCAGGACTATCTGGTCCGATTTGGTATCGTTTCTTACTCTTTCATTATTTATTTTCTACTTTTAGTTCATTTTAATTAGATTAGATTAGTTTTTATTGCTTTTTATTTCTTGTTTTATTTTCGGATCAATGCTGGCGCTGCCACTGATTTGAGAACAGATCCGCTCGTTTCTCGACGGATCTGGCCTTAAATTAGAATTCGATTTCCCTTACATTCTCTATCATCTTCTTTTAAAATCAGTTTGTGGTGTTTAGATCTGAGGGATCTTCCTCTGAAGATCTCTCTGGTTTTGCACTATAAATAGTTTGGCGCCCACCGTGGGGCATTTCATCCTAGATCCGTACATGAAAAAAATAAATAAATAAATAAAGCGAGATCTCCTTTTGAAGGCTATGTTTTGAACAAAAAAAAAAAAAGGTAGCTTTTTCCTTGAAGAAACTTTCGCTTCTTCTCTCTTTAATCTAGCTTCTTTTGTTTTCTCTGCAACCTTTGCTGTTCTTCATGTGAACGTTTGTTCCTGTCAAGGTAGACTGTGTGTGCCTGTTCGTTATTGTTTCCAAACCCACGGCTTTGGAAACCTGTATTAGAAAGGACGTTTTGTCCCAACGCCCGAACTTGATGGACCCCCATAATTATTAGGATGTGATATTTCCCCATATTGTTAGCACGTGATATTAGGATGTGATATTTCCCCATATTGTTAGCACGTGATATTGATGCTTAAATGATATCTATTCCGTCCTCTAATGGTGGATTTCGAGTTTTTTTTTTGGAGGAACTGATTTGGAGCATATTTTTGGCACTTTTTTTTTATTATTATTCAATTGGTCCTGAGGTGATTGAAGTATCACATAGTTATTCAGAAAGGTAACGACGTTTTTGTGCGAGCTCAAAACCCGAGGGTTTGGTCGACCGTCTAATACAGATCCTTGTTCCTGTAACATTTTGTTTGCGCAATTTGGATTTTCCTTTCTTGCTTTAAAAAGAAAAAAGTGCTTTGTTTTTAAAGATAGAACTTTTTGGTACATTTCTTTAACTTCTTCCAAAAAAAACAACTACCTATTTTCCTACAAAATAAAAATTTCATTCTAAGACATTTTTGCTTTTTTTTCTAATTTATTTTCCTGTAATTTACCAATTCCCTAAGAATTTTTTTTAAAAAAAAAAATTGCTTTTGCTAAAAATTATTTTCTTTAACCACTTTGTTTCCAAAAAAAATCTTCCTTATCCAAAAAAAAAAAAAGAAAAAGAAAATTGCACATTTAGCCATTTAAAAAAAAAATCAGCATTTTTTTGGCGTCTTTGTGTAAAAAAAAAAGAAGACGTGCACCATCTCTTGTTCATTTTCAAGTCTTCCATCCTTTAAAAAAAAAAAACTTTGTGAAAGAAAAAAATCTTTTTTGTCAAAATTCTTCTTCCTTTTTAAGCCTCTTTGTTTTTTCAAAAAAATAAAATAAATATTAGTAGATTAAGTTGTCAAATTCCTTATATGTTGCTATAACCTTATCTGTGAATAGATTAGTTGTGAAATTCTTTATCTCTTATTTTTATAGCTAGATTAGATTTTTAATTCTTTACTTTTTGCTTTTGTCCCTATCTTGCATATTGTTTTTTGCATTATCTGTCTAGAAGTAGATCTCGAAAAAGCAAAAATCACTTTCTCCCCCACTGAAAAAAAAAAAAAAATCAGCACTTTTTTAGGCCTCTTTGTTTTCAAAAAAAAAAAAAAAAACTCTTCATAGTCCATCTTTTTCAAAAAAATAAAAATAAAACTCCTAAAAATCATTTTCCTTAAAAAAATTATATATATTTTCAGGCCATCTTACTTTTAAAAAAAAAAATAAGTAAAACTTAAGGCCTTTCTCATTTCTTAAAACAGAAAACTATCTTTGCAAGAAAAAAAAAAAAATCTTAAAGCTTATTTGGTTTCAAAAAAAAAACTCTTTTGCTAAAAGTTGCTTTTTTTTTAAGCCCCTTTCTTTTTCAAAAAAACAAAAAAAAATCTTTTAAGGGCATCTTGCCAAAAATAATAATTTAAAGACCTTTCTCACTTTCAAAAAGAAAATTTATTAAAAATAAACTTTTTTTTGGAAGTCTTTTTGTTTCAAAAAAGAAAAAAGAGGAAACCTCAACAACAAAACATTCAAGACCTTTCATCTTAAGGAACAAAAAATTCTCTGCAAAAATAAAATAAAATAAAAATAAAAATTTCGAAGGCCTATTTTGTTTTAAAAAATACAAAAAAAGAAGTCAGTTTTGCTACTAAAATTGCTTCTTTTTTAAGGCCACTTCAGTTTCTAAAAACCAAAAAAAAAACTTTACTAAAAAAATAAAAACAACTTTAAGCATCTCCCTCTTTCCAAAAAAATTGTAAAAAAAAAAAAGAAAAAAAAAATCTCTTGCATTTCTTTGCTTGTGATTCAATATTTGCCGCTTCTCTCTATTCCTCAAAAACAAAACAAAACAAAAAAAATTCCAGGGTCACCTGCACTCTCTCTTTAATTGTGCCTTGATCGAGTCACCCTAAACTCGGGGCACACTCAACTAGGCACGGACTGTGCCTGGTTTCACCGTTTTGATTGAATATCTTCTTAGGGGTTGCTTACCCCCAAGTCTGAATTGTGCTTTTGGTTGATCAAAAACCCGACCCGAAGCACACCTCGCTTGACACGATTTGTGCCAAGTGCTCACATTTTTCTTGCATTGTTTGTTTGCCTGTATGCTATTTACACACTCTTGCACACATTTTTCTTTTCGCTTACGTGCTTCTTTAAACACTCTTGCACACATCGGACAGGGAATACCGAGGAAACCAACAAATATTTTCGAAAAGCCCCAAAATCTGTGTTAATGGCGTGAGGGGAACTTAGCTTTGAGAGTCGAGACGGTTGGGATTCACGTAACTTTAACTGTGAAC
>NW_006497498.1:2001775-2020839 GCF_000471905.2 Amborella trichopoda
AGATTAAATTAGCCTGCTCGCGCATCCCTTTAGCTGTGCCCAACGGTCATGATGATGAGCCTGTTTTTTTACGATCACGATGCAGCGTTTGCGAAGCCTGCCTTTTGCGTTCAAAAATAACTTTTTAAAAAAAGTGACTGACAAACAGGACAGCGCACTAACACCCTTTTGCGTTCAAAATACGATTTTTTAAAACGTTTGGCTTAGAAAACTGGATGGCCGTCTAACACATCGGTCCGATGTCTTACTCACTCCTACGTTTTCCCTCTCTCTACTCTCATATTTTTTTGCTCTCGCACTCCTCTCATTCCTGTGTATTTGGGTAAAACTTCTCTGCCACTCGTGCTGTACCTTTGGCCATGGTCGCTGCTTCCCCTGCTCGATGCACTGCCACACACTCCCGTTCTCTCTACTTTTTCTCCTTCTAAATCCCTGTATTTTTTAGGTGAAACCATAATCTCTCGTACACCATCTCTCCAATCTTTCTCTCTCTAAATCCCTTTAACATTTTGGGCTAAAACCTCATCTCTCGCACACCATCTCTCCAATCTTTCTCTCTCTAAATCCCTATAGCTTTTTGAGGTAAAACCTCATCTCTCGTTCACCATCTCTCCAATCGTTCTCTCTCTAAATCCATATCTTTTTTGGGTAAAACCTCAACCATCTCTTCACTCTTTCTCTCTCTGAATCCCTGTTTCTCTGGGGTAAAAACTCATCCCAAACCTTGGTCTCTGCCCTGCTTGTGCCTGTCTCTTAAAGCCCAAAAAAATACAGGGAAAAACCAAATCCTCAAGCATCAGGTATGATTTTTATTTTTCTTTTCCGATTGATACTTTAGGTGCATTTGTAATTCTACATTTTAAGGTTGCAACATTATATAAACTTTTTCCTTCCAAAAATGCATCTTAGAGACGATCTAAGATAGATTAAAGTTACTCGTGATGAATTTCCTTGAGATCCATGATTTTGCAGGAAGAAATAGTGTTTTCATATACTTTGCGAAGAAAAATCAACTGTGATGAATGACTAAAAACGAAGTTTAAAATGGTCTACTGATAAGCTTAAAATGCATCTTTTTTCTCTTATATTTATGATCATGGTGGTTGAGATTGAGAGGTAAAATTTTAAGGCAAAAGTTCCATCTCTTATTAAAAAGATACCACATGTTTGCATCTGCTGTCTTCTTCGAGCTTATGCCTTGTAATTGATCGACTTTTTGCCTTTGCTGTCTTCATATCTTTTCTTTTTTTATTCTTTTTTTGAATTGGATTTTTCATTTTCATTGATATTTTTTTTGGGACATTGTTTGTTCATTGTTTTAAAATCTTTATCAACTAGTAAGTATATTACACACTACACATGATTTAATTGACTACTACTACTACAATACACATGATTTAATTTTGTATACACTACACATGATTTATTTGACTACTACTACTACACTACACATGATATAATCCTAAGAACATCTTACATCAAAATTATATGCCATGATAAAATTTGAAGGTGCACCTTACCTCTACACCTACGGACGCATCCGTATGAAAACTGCACCTTTTAAAATAATATGAAATATTGTGTTATACTTTGTAAGGGACACTTATCAAAATACATCAAAGTATCCAATGTTTAACATACGACCCTTTTTCAACTATTCCAAGTTATTATTATGTATATTTCCAAGGTTATTTTGAGATTAAATCAAAAGAAATGGGAAAAGTGTTAAAAAAATTAATATGTTAGATACATTTTGATAAATTTTCCATTTCAAAATGATATATCTTGAAAGAAACTTTGACAATTGAAAATATATATATATATATATATATTGACGGGAGCCATATTTGAGTAGAAGGAAAAGTATAGAATGAGATCATTTACCTTTGGTACAAGGTGGTCACACTAGCCTTAACCATTGGATGCGAAATTGGGCGGATGTAATTATTCCATTGACCAAACTCAAACTTCAAAAAAAATTTCTCCAACTTTGTGATACATCTAAGCTATCAAATTTCACATCTGATGGTTGTGAGTAATTGTGACCACCTTGTATCAAAGGTAAATGATCTCATTGTATACAATCCCTGAGTAGAATCCTACCTAAACTTTTTGCCAAAGAAGTTTTTTGGAAATGTCAAGTTGGAATCCTCAAAGAATCTAGGTGATTGTCAAGCAAAACTGATGAATACCAGGAACGACTCAAGGCTAGGTGATCGGAATGTGTTGCGAACTTTTTCCAAAGTCCATAGACTTCTAGCCTCATGAGTTGGAGCCTGTTTTGGGTAAAGGAAAATTAAAAGGGTATTTTTGAGAAAAATATAATACCTAGGGTTTCTCATAAAAATGTTCATTGTTATTTTTTAGAGAGAGGATAAACCAAAAAAATTGTAGAGATAGGTTAAAGTCCTTTGTTTCTCTATATAATTTTGGATGTGTAGAAAATTTACCGAGGGTTTTTCTTTTAAAAATCTCAAAAGATTTGAGTTTTCTAGATAATTGAAGCTGGTGTTCTCCAATGAATGTGGAAATAAATTATTCTTTTGAGAAGGGCAAGAACATAAAAATAGATCTCACAGCTATAACCCTGTATTTTTCTTGTTCTTAATCCTCCACTTACAATTAGTTAACTTGGGAAAAACTATTGTAATTATTTTTCTGCATAGTGAATTTCATTTGTGGTGGCCCATGGTTTTTCCCTTCTTTGAAGGGTTTTCCACATAAATCTTTGGTGTTTGGTTTGTTTCTGATTTCTTGCCAACTTTATATCTTTATATATTGAAAGTTTGGTATTTTTCTTGATTCACACATATATTGGGAAGGCACTACTTCCCAGCTAGTATCATAGCCTTGGTTATAGACTTTATTTTTTTGACAAAAAAAATCGTGTGTGAATCATTGAAACAAATACAAGCAGGATAATTAGCTTTAATGGGAACAATTGATTGATTTGAAAACCTAAGATGGAGGATACTCTCTACTGCAAAGATTCATATGCTCCCATTGATGAAGCCAAAACTAAAGGAGATGACAGATGAGGAGCAGAAGAAGCTAAATCGGAAAGCCATTGGGTACATCGGACTATGGTTAGATGATAATGCGTTTCACTATGTGTCAAATGAAACTTCGGCACATTCTCTATAGAATAAGTTGGAAGGGTTGTATGAAAGAAAGACATCCAGCAACAAAGCTTTCTTATTCCGAAAGCTAGTTACTTTGAAGTTCAACGAAAGTGCATCAATTGTAGAGCATTTAAATGAGATGTAAAGCATAGTTAATCAACTTTCTTCCTTGAAGGTGGTGTTGCATGACGAGTTCCAGGCCTTATTGCTCCTCAATTCGTTACCTGATAGTTGGGAGATATTGGTGCTGTCTCTTAGCAAATTTGCACCAAATGGAAGAACAACAACGAATCAACTTACAAGTCGTTTATTGAATGAGGAAACAAAAGGAAAATCCTTGGATTATTCTCAATCATAAGCTCTTGTAATAGAAATAGAGAGAGAAGTACAAGCAAGAACCTTAACAAATGTGAAAGACCAAAAG
Organism: Amborella trichopoda; assembly: GCF_000471905.2. Next base: position 2,005,322 of record NW_006497498.1, read on the forward strand.
GTTGATCCAAATCTTGGAAGGGAATAAATTACTACCATTGTGGCAAGCCATGACCTATAAAAAGAGAATATCAGAAGCTTAAGAAAGAAAAACAGGAAGGAATAGGTCAAAAAAAACCAAAAAAAACAAAAACAAGAAAACAAGGAGATTGCTCCATTACCACTGATGGCAATATTATTGTATTTTAGCTTGTAAAACAGCTTGTCTAAGTGTTGCAAGCTTAGATGCAAACTGGGTTCTTGATACTGGTGCTTCCTACCATACTACCCTATGAAAGGATTTCTTTACATCTTACAAGTAGGATACTTCGGCATCATAAGGATGGGAAACAATGGTACCTTAAAAATTGTGGGAATAGGTAATATGTATGTTAATACTAATGTTGGTTGCAAATTGGTTCTCAATGATGTAAGGCATGTTCCAGACCTACGACGTAATTTGATTTCCGTTGGCAAATTAGATGAAGAATGGTATAATAAATACTTTGGTAGTGGCCATTAGAAGTTTACCAAAGGATCTATTCTAGTGGCAAGAAGGAAGATATGTTGCACTCTTTACAACACACATATACAACTATATATGGGTGAAGTGAACTACATCGAGAAAAATTCATCAGTTGGCCTGTGGCATAAGCGGCTTGGTCACATGAGTAAGGGGCAATAAATTCTTACAAAGAAACAATTTCTACCCAACTTAAAAGGTACGCCTCTAAATCATTGTTCTCATTGTTGAATGGGTAAGGTTTCTATAAGGTTGCAACCTTAAACAATCCAATTAAGGCGCACCTCCAAATTTTATCATAACATGCAATTTTGGTGAAAATTTTTTTTAGGATTATCTTAAAATCAATTTTCATCTCTAATTATAAAATTTTAAACTCCAAAAATAGTCAAAATCAAGTAGATCTATAAATATATGAAAATCTTGAAAATGGACGGTCTAGATAATGTGTTGCAAGACGCACTATTTTTGGGATTGAAAATATGTTTTTTCCCTCATATTATACATCTCGTTATCGAGATGATCAATTAGAGAGTTTTTTAACATTAAAACAACCTTTTTCAATGGATTTTTGAGGTGCATATTTAATTCTACATTTTAAGATTGCAACCTTATATACACTTTTTTCTTGTTTAATTGGCAAACAATATAGAGTTTTATTTAAACATAGTTCTCAAAGAAAAGTAAATATTTTGGATTTGGTTTATTCTGTTGTATGTTGTCCCATGAAAGTTTAAACTATTGGTGGGCCTCTTATTTTGTTACATTCATTGATGATGCATCTAGAAATGTGTAGGCATATGCTATGAACTCGAAAGACGAAGTCTTTGATATTTTTCAAAATTTTCATGCTAAAGTTCAAAGGGAAATATGAAAGCCTTGGAAGTGTATTCGTACACATAATAGTGGACAATATACTTTGAAGATGTTTATGAAATAAAGTAAAAAGTATGTCATTAGACATGAAAAGATTGTTCCTAATACCCCTCAGCACGATAGGGTAGCAGAAAGGATGAACTACACTATTGTAGAAAGAATTGGGTGTATTCTCTCACTTGCTAAATTATATTGTGGAAAGAATTAGATGTATTCTCCCACTTGCTAAATTACTAAGATCCTTCTAGGGTGAGGTAATGCGCACTGCATGCTATTTGATTAATCTATCACCTTCAGCTCCTTTAGAGGGAAATTACCCAGTAAGAGTGTGGACTTGAAAAGATGCCTCATATGAACACTTAAAGGTGTTTGATTGCAAAGCATTCGTACAGGTACCAAAAGAGCAGAGGTCGAAACTTGATAAGTCAACATAATGTATCTTTTTGGGTTATGCAGACAAAGAATTTGGTTGTAGGTTATGGGATTCAGAAGATCAAAAATCGTGATGTCATTTGTTGTGAAGCTCACACAATTGAAGACTTTGAAAAATTTGAGAAAACAAAATTCTTTGTGGATGACCTTATAGACATTACTCCAATAGCTCCTCCAGTTACATGTGAAGATGGGAGAGATGCACAAGGAGATTATGAACAAGTGGCAAGTGATAATTTTCCTATACATGGTGATGTTGAGTAGGGGGAGCAGGCTGCCAAAGAACCACCAATTGTAACTCAATTACGAAAGTCAATCAGGGTAAGGCAACCATCAAAGAATTACTTTCCCATTTTGTATGACCTGCTCACTAATAATGGCAAGCCTAAAAGTTTCCAAGAAGCCAAGGTGCATGAACAAAAAGATAAGTGGCGTGAAGCTATGCAAGATGAAATCAACTCTTTGAAAAAGAATAACATATATGATATGGTTGAATTACCAAGGGGCTGGAAGGCATTGAAAAATAAGGGGGCCTTCATGCTGAAGAATGAAGGTGAGAAACATGTGAAATACAAAGGTTGTCTAGTTGTAAAAGGCTTTGCGTAAAAAAAAGGTATTCATTTTGAAGAAATATTTTCACCTGTTGTGAGAATGCCATCCATTCGTATGATTCTAGGTCTAACTATAAGTTTGGATTTCGAGATGGAACAATTAGATGTCAAAACTGCATGTCTTCATAACAACTTGAAAGAAGAGATTTACATGGAATAACCAGAAGGTTTGGAATATGGGGTAAAGAACACTTGGTTTGCAAATTGAAGAAAAGCTTGTAGGGATTGAAACAAGCCCCCAAGCATTGGTATAAGACGTTTGACTCATTTATGATGAGTCATGGGTATAAGAGTTATGTTGCATATCATTTTGTTTATTTTAGAAAACTCTCTGATTATAACTTTATTAATCTTTTGCGTTATATTGATGACATGCTAATTATTTGTTAAGATCTTCAAAAGATTGACAGGTTAAAGAAAGAACTAAGTAAGCTCTTTGACATGAAGAATATGGGGCTAGCAAAGTAGATTTTGGGCATGAAAATAGAAGGACACAAGAAAACAAAGAAGTTATACTTGTCACATGAAAAAATATATTGAACGGGTACTTGAAAAGTTTAATATAAATGATGTAAAACCAGTTCGCACGGTACTTGTAGGACACTTTAAGTTGAGTGCAAGACAAAGTCCTTCAAATGAGAAGGAAAAGAAAGAAATGGAAGATGTATCCTATGCTTCAACAGTAGGGAGTTTGACGTATGTTATGGGTGTGTACAACGCCAGACACCGCAGATGCAGTGGGCGTGGTGAGTAGATTTATTACCAAGCTTGGCAAAGAACATTGGACAATAGTAAAATGGATTATCATATATCTCAAGGGTACATCCAAATTATGTTTATGCTTTGAAAATGAAAAGCTTGTGCTTTATGGATATACAGGTGCAGACATGGATGGAGATTTCGATACCAACAAATCCACAGTAGGTTACTTGTTCAATTTTGTAGGGGAGCCATTTCATGGAAGTTAAAATTGTAGAAGTGTGTTGCTCTTTCTACAATAGAGACATAATATATAGCGGCTATAGAAGCAAGCAAGGAAATATTGTGGATGAAGAGGTTCTTAAAGAAACTGGGTTTGAAGTAAGATAGCTATGTGGTTAATTGTGATAATCAGAGCGCGATTGACCTTAGCAGGAGTACTATATATCATACCAAAATGAACCATATAGATGCTTGCAATCAGTGGATATGAGATGTCTCAGAGAATCAGTTGATGCAAAATAGAAAAAATCCAATCTATCATCCATCCAATAATGATGACTAAAGCCCTAACAAAGGATATGCATGAGCTTTATAGGGACTTGGCAGGCATGGGTGCAACTTGAACATAGATATAATGGGCACGAGATCCATTAAGCAGGGGAGCCCTCCACAAGGGTCTAGAGGGGGAGATTGTTACAGCCTTTTTCCAAAGTCCATAGACTTCTAGCCCCATGAGGTTGGGGCCTATTTTTTGGGGAAACGAAAATTAAAAGGGTATTTTTGAAAAAATAGAAATAATAATAATTAGGGTTTATCATAAAAAATGGCATTTTTTTTTTTAGATAGAGAGGGTAAACCAAAAAATTACAGAGAGAGGTTAAAATCCTTTGTTTCTCTCTCTTGGATTTTTTGATGTGCAGTAAAATTACAAAGGGTTTTTTGTCCAAAATCTCAAAAGGTTTGGAGCTTCTTAAATATTTGAAGCTTGTGTTCTCCAATGAATGTTGGAAAGAAATTATTCTTGTGAGGGGGAGGATGACAAAAAAAAATCTCACAAAAGCAACCCTGTAGTTTTCTTATTTTTTTTGTTCCTAATTCTCAAGTTACAGTTAGTTAACTTGAGAAGAACTATCGTAATTATTTTTCTGCATGGTAGATTTTACCTGTGCACCATGGTTTTTCCCTTCTTTGATGGGTTTTTCACATAAATCTTGGTGTTTGGCTTGTTTTTTAATTCTTGCAAATTTTATATTTTATTTCTTAGAGGTTTGGTATTTTTTCATTGATTCATACATAGATGGGAAAGCACTACTTTCCAACAGAATGGTGGCTCACCAAATATTACATCTTGAGTTCTATTTTTACCAAAAAAAAAACAAGCAAACAAACAAACAAGTAGCCAGATGTCAACTAATTACGTCCCAATTACCCTTTGATTCACTTAGGACACGATCTCCCAATAAATACTCGAGAACCGAATGCCTGTTATAATTAACCCATATGATTTCTATTTGGACCCATAATTTTCGATTTCCCATCCAAGCATGGAAGGAAATATGATGCAGGGGAAAAATAATTAAAATGAAAACGAAACAAAAGGTGAGAGAATATATCATCTCTCAAAGTCTGCAAGGGAATCCACCCGAACGAGAGAATATACCTTCTCTCAGGGTCTGCAAGGGAATCCATCCCCAATAATCTCTTCACAAGATCTCACTACATATTCTTTCTTTACATAACTTCCATGTCCAAGCAGGAACTCCCCATTTTAAATATAAAATTTAAGTAACTAGAGAACCCTAGAAAGCTCTTACGAAATCCTAGTCGTTCATTCCATTTAGTCATAATCATCCATTATTAACTTAAAAATAAATGACTAACTCTACCCCTAACAAAATAAGGAAGAACAAGTAAAATAAAAAGAACAATAATTACTAAACCCTAGTAACCTAAACTAAAATAATTCTTAAAAATCCCCAAAATATAATACTGATTAAAGTACATAAAAAAACCCGAATCAAATCATTCCATACATGCGTCAATCTCCTCTAGTTGGATAAAACTCGTCCTCGAGTTTTGAAGAAGGCTAAGATGAGATCTACATCAAATCCACATCCTTCTTTTGTTTTCTTCTCTTTGGGCTCTAAAAGTATGAATGGTTGTGAAAATAACTCCAAGAATGGATCAAAATATGAAGGAGGAGGAATTAATACAAATATCTTGAACTCAGCTATCATTTCATCATTTATGGGTTTGTGATCGACATTGTCCTCCTCAAAATCCAACGCCTAGCTTGAAATAGGATTTACTGCATAATTTTCATGTGGAGAAGAAGCTCGATCTCAGGAACATCGTTTTGTATTCTATGTTCCATCTCTTTTTCTAGTACTTGAATGGCGGGATCATTGAAATCTTCACTAACCAAGGCTGCTGGAAGTTGATTAGGAACAAGATGAAAGTAACCACCTTCATCATCATTGCCTTGATTTCTAATGCTAGTCTCCAGATTCCATTCACCCCGAAGTTGTGCAACCTCCTACGTGAGCTTTTCTACTCTATCAGATAAAGGCATGAATTTTTCTATTTTCTCCACTAGGGCTTGAACTTTTTTATACAACAACGACAACTTTAATTTTTTGAGGGATGCCTCCTTTGAAACCATCGGAATCCGCTCTGATACCAATTGATGCAAATTAGGGTTGATTCTTGACAAATCAACACCAAATTGATGCAAATTAGGGTTGATTCTTCAAAAATCCGCACCTTAATTCGTAGAGACGACTCTAGAGAAAGAAGGAAAAATCACAAAACCAAGAAATCTACCTCCCAAAGTTTATTCACCAAAAGTTCTCTGCAAAAAAATAACAATCTAACTCTCCATACCCTTCAACAGCAAATACTTAAATAAGTCATAACCCTAAACAGTTCCTGCGAAATGCTGGTCATCCATCATATTTAATCATAGTCACCTACTATTGACTTAAAATAAATGACTAAACTTGTCTCTAATGAAATTAATAAATAACAATTAAAATAAAAAATAAACCTGAATAATTCTCTTTAATACACCAATGCCCCTTTCTTTCTCTCTTAGGTCCTACGATCCTTCTTGGCCCAGCCATGAACTATTGGCCGGGGCATGGCTGCATCAAAATATCAAAATGCTAGAGTTTCCACCACTGTATGTGGGTGAAAATACATAGAAAAACATGTGTGCAAATAGCAATTTTCTTTAGTTAGTCTATCTTTGGTTTGTAGTGAACAATGAATAAATTTCTTGTATGCTACAAGATTAAATAATATGTTTTTGAGAATTGCATCTCCCATCAGGGGGCCATGGCCGGCTACTGCGTTGGTATTATAGTGTTGTACCTTGGTTTCTCCACCTCTCTCTTTTGACAACCGACCAGAGACAGAGACCCAAATCTCAACCTCAGAGAGAGAGAATTTTCCATGCCCGTATGTTTATTAAGTACGTGAATTAGGGAGCCAAATTAATGATTAATAAGGATAGATAGCGGGGGTGATTTGCTTGGCCAATTTTCTTCATGTTATCTCAAGCTCTTAGAAGAAAGGCCAAGAGATCTCCCAAAGGAGGAAGCATCGAAAATGGAGAGAGCAGCCGGTCACGCAATGACGACGGAGGACATGCTGGAGAAATTGCTTTTTGCGACGGCAGCTCGAACAGACTTACATACAGGGATCTCCTCCTATCCTCGGTCCAGGTTCTAGGAGAGGGTAATTTGGGCATGGTGCAGAAAGTTGTATGGATGGATGGTCTGACTCTGGCTGCCAAGAGGCTTCATCCTGTGGCCATTAGCAAAGGGGAATTCTCTAAGAGAGTAGAGAAGTTGGCCACACTGAAGAGTGAGTATTTGGTGCCAACAAGAGCGTACTTCTACTCCAAGAGAACCAAGCTAGTTTTGTACGACTACTATCCCATGGGAAGCCTTGCCGATTTACTACGAGGTATGGATTTCTCTAAGGGCATGTCTGGTTCGCATGAATATAATTTCTTAAAAATTATTTTATTATAGAATAACTAATTTGTCACATTTGGTTCGTAACAAGATTCAAAAATCATTTTGCCTCTTGAAATTAATTTTCATAAAAAGCGTTCAAAATCGAAGAAATTGGAATCATAACCACATAAGTATGATTCCAATTTTTTTCAAACATTTTGGGGCTGGGGATGTAAGTAGGGCTGATAGGGCTCAGCCCAAAAACTATAGCCCAAAAAGCCCGACCTGGTGTGAAAGGAATATATTCGACCTAGGCTTGGCTCGGACCATTAAGAAACCTTTTTTTTTGCTCTTTTTTCTTTATTTTTTATCTCACTCTTAAACATTTTTTTTTGTAGTAAGCAAAGAAACAAATATGCTAAAATAGTTTTTTGAAAAATTTAAAAAAATTGGGTTTTTAAATAGAGAGAAAGAGAGATTAGATTTTTAGAGAGAGAAAGAGAGATTGGATTTTTAGAGAAAGAAAGATAAATTGGATTTAGAGAGAGAGAAAAAGAGATTGGGGTTCCATAGAAAGAATGAGTTTTAAAGAGAGAAAGAGAGCTTAGATTTCTATAGAGAGAGAGAGAGCGCTTGGGTTTTTAGAGAAAAAGAGATATTGGGCTTTTAGAGATAGAAATATATATTGGGTTTCTAATGAGATAATGGTTTTTAGAGAAAGCAAGAGAGATTGCATTTCTAGAGAGAAAGAAAGGGTTTTTAGAGAGAGAATAGTTTTTTTTAGAAAGAAAACAATTTCATAGGAAATCTAGACAGTATTATTAAATGAGAGAAAAACAAAACATGTGAAATCTAAATCTAAGAAAAAAGAAAAACATGTGAAATCTAAATCTAAGAAAAAAAAAAAAAACATGTGAAATCTAAATCTAAGAAAAAAATTAAAACATGTGAAATCTAAATCTAAGAGAAAAAAAAAAAAACATGTGAAATCTAAATCTAAGAAACCTAGTTCCTAGGAAATTATTTTGCAACGAGAGAAACTATTTCATGCGAACTAAACATGCCCTAAAACTTCAGGTAACAAATACTCGTAAGAAATTTCACAATGAGCTAACATTTGTGGACCACAAAAAAAAATTCTAAATTCATTTTCACGGTAATTTAAGGAACGAAGAAGAATTTCACTACAGAAGAAAACAAAATGATTTCCTCGTATAATTTGTTTGCTTAATGATTCAATGACAATTTTGCTCATCTTTTTCTATGTTTTATAACTTGTACTCTACATAATCGGAAGAAACACAACACTGGTCACAGCATGTAATTTATTTTTTTTTTTTTTTTTTTTTTGAACAATGTTCCACCATCCAATCGTATCTAGCAACAGTGGTGATGACTCATTGTCCTACTGTTCAGTCCCATCAGATAATTGTCCTACTGTTGAGCCCCCTTGGGAAATTGCAGCTGACTTCTATCGATGGCTGAGGGCATAGAGATAAGGGAAAATACAGGATAAGACCATTTGATTTTAGCACAAAGAAGTTATAAATTCTCGGTCCTTGGATATTAAATTGGATGACATAGATTTTGACATTAACTTGGCTCAAATTTTAGAAAAATTTTTTTGGAGATTTTTGACATACCTCAATCCATTAAATTTGACACCTGATGGATAGGATTGATTGTGATCTTATACTTTAAGTAAATAGTCCCATAATATATATTCCCTAGAGATAGAAAAATTTTGGAGATTCTTGACATATCCCAATCCATTAAATTTGACATCTGATGATGGGTAGAATTGATTGTGATCTTATATTTTAAATAAATAGTCCCATAATATATAATCCCTAGAGATAGTGAATCCATTTTCATGCTTGTTAACATTATTATAAAATGGGTATGGCACAGGTCCTAAACAATCAAACTAAGGCCCACTTTCAATTAGTGTCAAAAGATGTTGTTTCAGCACTAAAAATCTTTATGATGACTTAAAATTTTATTTTCATCTCGAATTATGAAATTTTGAGCTTCAAAAAATAGTATATATAGCACATATCTATGGATACTTGGAAATCTTAAAAATTAATGTTCTAAGTAATGCATTATAACATGCACTATTTTCAAGACTTGAAGTCCATTTTTTTATGTCCATCTATCTCAAGGTCGAGATACTCATATTTGAGGGTTTTTCAATATCGAAACAGCTTCTTCTACTTAAATTTTTGAGGTGCGCCTTAATTTTATTGTTAGGGCCTCAAACTATATAAACTTTTTCCTTATAATGTAGCTGTGTAATTGCATTGTTCAATTGAGCATTCCATTTTCTTTCGCAAAAATGTAAAGTTATCAAGAATAATCAAATGAGACCTTGTCCTATTGAAAATGTGTAAGATTCAAATCTCTTTCGTTAGTGGCTCGTGTAGAGGGCGGAGATGATACATTGTATCATTATAAGTTTGACATTGTCATTCAAGCACAATCAGAGATTTCAATCGGTCTCCCACACCTGTATGGTAATTAAAATTGATAGGAAAAAAAAAAAGGAACTAAGCATGTTTGGTTGTCTTTCAGTGCACTAAAAAAGGACGTAAAATGTGGCAGATCTCCCATATTTTTGGAAAATACAAGAGCTTTGTCAAAACCATGGTAAGGCCATTTTCACAAATATTTATGTTTGGTTCCCATCATGAAAATACATTTGCGAAAGTACTTTTATCTAAAAAAATCTCCCCCTTATGATTAGTTAAAGGAGTTTTTTCATACCAATTAGTCCCAGCATATATTTTCACATAAATTGGTAGCCAATTGGCACGAAGAAACTCCCACAAGTAATGACACGAGGGTTCTTTCATGTGAAAATACTATCGTGTAAGTATTTTCGTGTGAACCAAACATGTTCAGATTATAGGTCGGATCCACAAAGGACTTTTCATATTGCAGATGGTTCTCAATTTTCATATCCTCGTGATATTTTTTTAATACCATCAAACCAATGGAAATACTTGTTAGCCAATGTGAAGATCTCTTCTTTACTTATGTTTTGTATGGAAAATTAAAATATTTACTTTGAGAACCCACTATAGGCAGTCAGGGTGGTGGGTGCTAGAATGTGACATCCAAAGTTATAATCACGAACTCCCAAGTTAACATTCAAGAAAAAGGATCCAATTATTTTTCTAAAAATAGTTGAAACCAGATTGTAGAATCTAGCATGGCATTAAGATTTTTTTTGTAATCACAATATAGAATAGTATAGAATGAGACCATTTATCTTTGATACAAGGTGGTCACATTAATTTTGACTGTTGGGTGTGAGATTAGGTGGCTCTAATTATTCCATTGACCACGCTCAAACTTCAAAAAAAAATTTATATCAAAGGTATCAAATTGTTTCATTGTATACAATACCTTACAATATTGCCTAATTATGAACAAAACCAAGACCTTGTTCATCTGACATGTATTTGCTAGTACAGGTGCGAAAGAACACGGGCACACTCCATTGGACTGGCAAGGACGGATCCGAATTGCAACGCAAGTTGCAAGGGCCATCTCATTTATTCACAGGCAGAACCCATCACCAGACAAAGATCTCCAAATGAATGTGCATGGCAGCATCAAATCCACTAACATATTCTTAAGGATCGATTTCTCTGCTTGCCTCTCGAATTACGGATACTTGCAGCTTGTGGAATCCATCCACGTTCCGCCGTCTCAAAAATGTGACGTCCATAGCTTTGGAGTGGTGCTCATGGAGTTATTGGGTGGCCTCGGTGCTGTCTCAAAGGTCAATTTGGTGATGGAAAGAAGGGATGAAATAAAGACCAGAGAAGTCAAGTTTTTTGACTTTGCTGGTGGAGAGAGGGAGATAGAGCAAGCCTGCGAGGTGTTAAGAATGGCTTTGGAATGTTTGGCAAGATCACCCGAGGAAAGGCCTTCCATGGAACAAATTTTGCTCGTGTTGGAAGCCATGGCTTTTAAGTGTGCACCCATTGATTGTACAAATTCACATTGAAACTGTAGACTTCTATCCCAATCTATTTGTATTTGAATACTATCGTTATCATTATCCAAATGTTATCTCAGCTATTTTGGGTCGGCTATATGAATCTTGTTTTTGCATTATGCATTATTAAAAATAGAGCTTAGTGAAATATTTATACCCTTTCTATACCGTTTAGATACAAGGTGGTCGGAATCTTCCTTCAAGTGCCTCTTTTTTATTGAATTTATTAAGAATTCCATGGCTACAAAGAAAGGCGGGTCTCATTTTCTAAGTCCTTTTTTAATGGGCAAAGTATCCAAACGAGGAACCATTAAGAACCACTGCACACCAAGGGGTGGTGATGCCCATTTAAACCCAATTTATATATTTTTCCCCAAATCAAATTTGTTGGAGTTCATTTGTTAAACATTCCTAGTTAATCCTATCAATGGCCTTATGAATGGCAATTTTTAATAAAAAGCTGTTCTTTTTATTGCATGAGAATTATCAAAATGCACCTACGTAATTAACTATTTACATTTTAACCCTTTTTTTATTTAACTTCAGAAAAGCTCAACAAAATATGCATGATGATGAGATGAAATGCCTAAAAGGAGTAAATTGTTAAATAATTGAAAAGCTTTGGATAGGAGGAAATTAAGAATCTTGGATATTTGAAATCCAATAAAATCAATGGATTTTCAAAATCAATGATTTTTGTCATCAAATTTGGATAAACTACAAAACTCAAGGATTCCGGTTTCTAAGTCCATTGTTTGGTAATAAAATTTGAAACAATTTCTCTTTATAAAACCTTAATTTTGAGATAGTTTATCTCTCTAAAACTCAAAATTTGGATAGCCTCTCTCTAAAAATTTTGAGATAGTTTCTCTCTCTAAAATTTGATATGGTTTCTCTATAAAATTTTAATACGCTTTCTCTCCAAAACATGAAATTTAAAATTGTTTCTCCAAATATTTTGAGTCATTTTCTCACTCTAAAATTTTCGGGTTTTTTCTTACTCAAAAAAATCTAATGATTTCTCTCTCTAAATTCTAATGAAGTTTCTCTCACTAAAATTCTAAGAATTTCTATCTAAAAATTAAATTTTGAGATAGTTTTCCTTTCTAATAATTTTGAGATAGTTTCTCTCTCTAAAAATGTTTAAGTAGTTTCTCTTTGAAATATAATATATTCTTTCTATCTAAAATTTTAAATGCTTTCTCTTTTTAAGACTTATTGAGATAATTTGTCTCTAAAAATTTTGAGATAGTTTCTCTCTCTAGAAATTTTTAGGTTTTGTCTCTCTCGAAATTTTGATCCATTTTTAAGATTCTTTGTCGCTCTAAAACTTAAAATTAGAGGTAGTTTCTCTCTCCAAAAAATTTGAGATAGTTTCTATCTAAAAATTTCAGGTGCTTTCTCTAAAATTTAATATAGTTTCTCTATCTAAAATTTTAAGATACTTTCTCTCTCTAAAACATAAAATTTGTGATAGTTTCTCTCTCTAAATATTTTGAGATAGTTTCTCTCTCTAAAAAATTTTAGTAGGTAAAATTTGTTATGATTTCTATCTCTAAAATTTTAATATACTTTCTCTATCTAAAACTTAAAATTTGAAATAGTTTTTCTTTATGAAAACTTTAAGATATTAATCTCTTTAAAAGTTTTAGGTAGTTTCTCTCTAAAATTTGATATAGTTTCTATCTTTAAAATTTTAGTACACTTTCTCTCTCTAAAAAGTTTGAGATAATTTCTATCTCTAAAAATTTTTAGGTAGTTTCTCTTTAAAATTTGATATAAATCGTATCTTTAAACTTTTAATATATTTTCTCTCTCTAAAACTTAAAATTTGATGATAGTTTATCTCTCTAAAACTCTCTCTAAAATTTGATATAGTTTCTCTCTCTAAAATTTTAAGATGCTCTCTCTCTCAAACTTTAAATTTTAGATAATTTCTCTCTAAACATTTTCAAGTACTTTCTCTTTTTAAAATTTGATATAGTTTTTCTCTCTAAAACTTAAAATTTGAGATGGTTTCTCTCTCTAAATATTTAGAGATAATTTACCTATAAAAAAAATTTATGTACTTTCTCTTTCTAAAATTTCATATAGTTTCTCTCTAAAATTTTAATATAATTTCTCTCTCTAAAAGATAAAATTTGAGATTATTTCTCTCTAAATTTTTTGAGAAAATTTCTTTCTTTAACAATTTTTAGGTACTTTCTCTCTCTAAAATTTTCATACCAAATATGTCCTATGTTTCCGGTCGAGGGGACCAACTAGTGGAATCCATGAAGAGGGGAAATTCAAAAAAATAGGTTTTGGTGTGGAAACAAAATCGTAGAAAAGTTAGGTGATTTCCAAGATTTTTAGTTATTGAGCAAACCAAACGTTAGATTTCAGTAATATCCAAGATGTTAAAAGTCCATATGCCCAAACTAGGTGTATTTTGATATATTTCCCCTTTTATTAGCCATAATATGGTTGAGGGTGAGGGTGATTAAGACTTGTGTAAAGATACTTCGGTTATAAAGGAAAGCATATTGATTGGGGCTAAATGATCTGATTGAGTACAACCAAGTTAAGTATACTAACCATGATAGTATTCCGAAGGCTAATACATTGAATCGGCGACGGAGGTAATACGATTTTATGGGGAACTTGGGTAAGGAAGGTTGAATTGCGAAATTACATTTTCTTGAAGGTATCTTTTATGGCAATTTTTGGTCCAGTTTGCACCAAAACTTTTGGAAGATTTTTTTTTTTTGACAGTAACATATAAACTTTATTAATCAAAGGAAAGAGAACATTACATCAGAAAAATAACCAATAATCAGGGGAGAAGACAACCAATATCAACTTTATTAATCAAAGGAAAGAGAACATTACATCAGAAAAATAACCAATAATCAGGGGAGAAGACAACCAATAGCAACTTTATTAATCAAAGGAAAGAGAACATTACATCAGAAAAATAACCAATAATCAGGGGAGAAGACAACCAATAGCAACAATACAAGACTCCAAAGACGCAGCCCTCTTGGCCAAATCATTAGCATATCCATGGACGTTATAAAGAACGTTCCATCCCAACACAAATATCCAAAACTTGAGCCCAAATCGACAGTAACTTCTAAGTAGCCTACTTTGCTTGTTACACCGATTTATTACATCCAAAAAAATCACCTTCAATGACACAACAGAACCCATCAAACTTTTCCCTCACCAATTTCAAACCTTGCAAAAGAGCTCGAAATTCTAACTCATTTGCAGCTGTAAAACCACAAGGTCCAGCTTAAGAAAGCAGTCTTCCCATTAGAATTCCTAATTACCCACGAATGCCAGCTGCTCCAGGATTTCCAAATGAACATCCATCAAAATTAAGTTTGATGCATCCTCCAAAGGCAGATGCTATGTTCCCTTTGGTTTATTGCGAACTGCTGAACCATTTATAATGGAAGTTAAGAATAACATCCAACTTGGGGCACCCATTCCCTTGCTTGTGAAGTATGTTTTCTTCACCAGATTTTAGAAAATCATTATGGGTTTTAGATGAGAGAGATATGGGTTGCACAACACCAAAAAGGTTATTGAAAAACATTGCTTCTTGGACAATAACCTCTTTGATGTTAGAAGTTAAGCTTAGATATGGTGCCATCTTGTGCTCTAAGATTAGATATTCACAGCTTACAAAAAAAAGCTTTAAAAAAACAAACATATTCTTCTTCAACTCTACCAAATTTAATAAATCCCTATCAGACATCTAGGCTTGACACTATTGCAAGAGAATTCACCCAAACATTTGCCAACCTGGACAAACCATTTTATTTTCAAACTTGGGTTCAAACCTAGAAACCTTATCTTACACTGGAAGACTTGCACTTATCAATTCATATATCACCACTTACACTTATCAATTCATCTCTCACCATACTCAAAAGTCATTGGTGCTCAACTTTCACAAAAGAATTTTCTTTGCAACAGTTAACAAAATAAAATCTATTCAAATCTTATTAAATGGAATACCAATTGCAAACCTAGAAGCAAAGGTGAACTTACTATCAAAAGGACATCAATCATCCTTTGTAGGTAAGCTTGGATGGGAATTGGCAAATAAAAATCACTCAATGTGGTGGGATTTGATAAAGAAGAAATACCTTGGAAAACATCATATAAGGATCTCTATAGCAAACAGTAGGGACTCTTGGGCTTGGAAAGGCACATAGGAAACCCTCTCATTTATAATGAGATATAGTCATTGGCCTTAGATGATCATGAACTCAAGTTGTGTTCTCAATAATAATGGTGACTTCACCTCCAATATTGCTTTCAAAATAATAGGAGAACAAGGGGCCCAAAGCAATAACATAAGGTCACATGAAAAACCAAAAAAAAAAAACTGATCGACCTTAGGGCCTCATGGTTCTTGTGGGTAGCCTGTGT
>NW_006497498.1:2058555-2077255 GCF_000471905.2 Amborella trichopoda
TTCACTAGACGAAGTTGTTTTGATGCCCAAATATCTTCAAATTGATCATCTCGACATCAAGATGCATGGACATGAGAAAAAAAATGGATTTCAAGTTTTGGAAATAGTGCATTTTAGAATGCATTTTTTGACCATCAATTTTCAAGTTTTCATAGATCTGTCGATCTACACTATTTTTTAAGCTTTAAAATTTATAAGTAAAAATAAAAATAAAAATATATTTTAAGGCTATCACAAAGATTTCCAGAGTTGAAACTACATTTCTCGACACTATTTGAAGATAGGCTCTAATTTAATTGTTTAGAGCCTAGGCTCTATACAAAATGAAGCCTATATATATATATATATATATGGAAAATACTGAGATTAGCCCACTAGCTCATATGAACATATGAGCCCAATCACCCAGATTGAATCTGGGCCGATCTAACGGTCACAACCTCATTTCGTATTTAATTTTAATTTTTTTTATAAATATATAACTTGAAATTTTATACATGTATTCTTCTCATCATGACGCACCTAATAAAAATATTTTAAATACAATTCACAAAAAATAAATTGATTAAAATACCCCCGAAACATTTCAGGGGTATTTTGGTCAATTTATTTCTAGAAAATTATTTTTTTGATATTTTGATTAGATTATCTTATTTTTTAAGAAGACAAGTCTAAAATTTCAAATTATTTAGATTTGTAGAAAAAAATAAAATTCAAATACAAAATGAGGTCATGACCGTCAAATCGGTCTCCAGATTCAATCTAGCTGTTGGGTTCATATGAACACATATGTTCATATGAGCTAGTGGGCTAATCTCAGCATTTTCAAAGGTATTTTGGTCAATTTATTTCTTACAAATTATTTTTTTGATAGTTTTATTAGATTATCTTATTTTTTAAGAATACACACCTGAAATTTCAAACTATTTGGATTTGTAGAAAAAAAATTAAAATTCAAATACAAAATGAGGTCGTGACCATTAGATCGGTCCATATTTATTCTGGGCCGTTGAGCTCATATGAACATATATGTTCATATGAGCTAATGGGCTAATCTCAACATTTTCCTATATATATAGGCAGGGGGAAGACATCAGGTCAATCCACTAACAGATGAAATAGTATAAGGCCAACGGCCCAAATTAAATCTCGATTGATCTAATGATGACAAATATATTTCGTATTTGAATTTTAATATATTTTTCTACAAATCTAAATCACTTGAAATTTGTAGTTTTAACTCTTTTCATTAAGGCACACCTAATAAAAATAATTAAAAAATATTTTTTAAAAATAATTTGATCAAAATACCCATGAAAGTTGGAGTATTTTGTTCAATTTAGTTTTTTGAAAATTATTTTTTAATATTTTTATTAGATTCACCTATTTTTCAATAGTAGATGCTCAAAATTTCAAATGAACTGGATTTGTAACAAAAAAAATTAAAATTTAAATATGAATATAATTGTGACCATTGGATCGGCCCAAATTCAATATGGGACGTTGGGCGACTAGTGGGCTGAACTCTAACTCTCTCATATATAATATATTCATAATTGAGTTCTCTATGTACTATAAAATAATAATGTCTCAACAATCAACAGAGACAGTCCAATTTTTGAAATCGGGATCTAAGTGACAAAAAAACTCAAAATTCAAATCTTTTTTTTTAAAAAATTATCATCATATAATTCTTAAGTGGTTCCCAAAATTTCAAACAAAAGGATCCTCCCAAGTAGGTATTTCTACTAAAGTACTAGATGAATAGTACGCTCACCGAGGAGTTCACTAGTAATGCTCTGAATTGGATAATCTGAAGGAAAAAATTTATATGAGGTTGCATTCTGCATAATTAAAGGTGCACCTTAAAAACCCATCATAAAAGGTTGTTTGATGTTGGAAAAGGTTCTAATTGATCATATTGAGATCGAAAAGAAAAAAAGATTTCGAATCCTAAAAATAGTGAATCTTGTAATACATTTTTTTAGACCATCCATTTTCAAGATTTTCAAATGTTTATAGATCTACTTGATTTGAATCATTTTTAGAGTTTAAAATTTTGTAATTAGAGATGAAAATAGATTATCAAGCCATCTTAAAAAAAAATTTACATCAAAACTATATTCACAATAAAATTGGGAAAATTGGGAGGTGCGCTTAATTTGATTGTTTAAGTCTTAATATCTTAACCAATGGTTTAAAAAGCGGATCGGTGACCCTGATCGGGCACCTCAAAAACTGATCCGAATCGGCGATCCAGATCGAGAATCGGGTGAATCGATCAGAATAAAGCTTCAAAAAAATCCAAAAAAATTATTAAAAATCATTATAAATATTGTTTTTTAGGAATTCAATAAGAAATGAAAGTACTCCATTAAGAATTTTCATGTTTTTACATGAATATGCGAATATTGATATGTTCTTTCCCTGCATGAACTACTATTCAGCATTTAATTTACATCACGCAAAACCAATGGTTTAAAAATCGAATCGGTGACCCAGATCGAGCACCTCAAAAACAGATCCGGATCACCGATCCGGATCGAGAATCTGGTGAATCGGTCAGAATAAAGCTTCAAAAAAATCCAAAAAAATTATTAAAATTCATTATAAATATTTTTTTTTAGGAATTCAATAAGAAATGATGGTACTTCATTAAGAACTTTCATGTTTTTGCATGAATATGCGAATATTGATATGTTCTTTCCCTGCATGAACTATTATTCAGCATTTAATTTACATCACACAAAAGGATAAACATAGAATTATCATGGATTAAGTATATCAACATACATGGACTACAATAAAGCATACAATTAGTAACATACGATCTAAAAATAAAATGACAGACGACGTTATTGTTCTTCTTGGTCACGCTGGTGCCATTGATTGAATTCGTTTGACAATTCATTGATTCGATCTAAAAACGAATCATCGATATTAGCAGGCGTCTGACTATACCCAAATCCCTGAGTGTTAGTGTTTTGTTGTGTTCCCAATCCAAAATCCCCGAAGCTTGTCCATCCTTCATGCTCACCTACACTGTCGTGCTCATCCCTACACTGTTGCTGTTGGGACTCGATATGTGAATAATATGGCTGGGATAGGGTGGCCTCAGAATCATCGTCTCTCTCATTTTCTCTTAGACCCTCTTCCCACGCTCCCTCACTGGTGCAATATCACCGTCATCTTCGACAAATTGTGGATACGTTGGCTGGCTGCTTCCTCTTTCATGCTGCTCATCACCTTCTTCAAGATCTTCCTCACCGATAGCCTCAAGGAACGCTCTCTTGTGCAATACTGGCTCCTCCTCTTCTACTACCCATTGGTCTGCTGTGTCTGTGAAAAATATTGTGTCTAAGTCTCTCGGCCCATAGTCTTCAAGCTTCCTTCTTATTTGTCGCTCTCGGAGGTTTAAGTTGTAATGAACGTAGACTAGTTTATGAAGCTTCTCCGAAGCGAGTCGATTCCTCCTAATAGTGAGCAACCATTGGAACGTATTTCAGTTGTGCTCAGCCAGTAGCAGAACATGTCTGGGAGAACACCTTGATTGCTATCTTCTTTAGGTGAGATGCATCAGTACCATATATCTCCCACCATTCAACTGGATTAAAATTCAAGAAACATTGTAAGGGCAAGAACAATTCATAAGATTAAATATATAAATGAATAAAATATTAGCAAGGGGATAACCTGGATCCATCATAGTTTGAGAATTCTTGGCAAGTCTAGTTCCGAAGGATCCTATAGCATCCCTATACATAGCAAGCTAAAACAAATATATTACGTTTTAGTGCATTATTCCTCACAAATATAACAACTCAATGAAGTTCTTACCCAAACATTAAATAATACCTCTTGTATTACTACTACTTGGTTTCGATGGCTTCTCTCCAACCTTGCAATAATGTATCGGATATTCAGCATCCACCATTCTTAACACCGTGACCAAAGGGGCAGTGACCTCTACAACACTGGAACATCGATACCAGAACTGTCTATATGAGACTATGTTGTCCACTTTTATACCGGTACTGGACTTCGAGAGGCGATCATTTAACCACTCTTCACAGGTAAACAATCTCTTTAATGCACATTCAGATTCTCGAATGGAGTCCACAGCTAAGTAATCGGTCGCAAAGCGGGTTATGGCAGGCCTGATTATCTCTTTTTCTTAGAGTGTTCTCTAAACAGAAATAAAATTTTAGAGTGGTTGTATATAAATCTCAACACCAACCTTGCTTCCTTTAGAGTCCTTCACAATTTTGATCTCACCGATCTCCTCTAACATAAGATCGATGCTGTGTGCAGCACACGAGGGTCCATACTAGATGCTTCCTCTTATCCATCAACTTGCTGCCCGCAGAAACACATGCACGCGCATTGTCCGTAATAAACTAGACTATATGCTTATCTCCCACCTCCTCCACTATCTGATCATATAGTCGTACGTAGAAGTTTGCATCCTTCTTCGTCCCTGATATTTCTTTGCTAGACAAAAAAGCTGTACCTTTTGGGGAATAGGCCAAGAAGTTTAAAAACTCCTTTTTGCTAACTTTATTCAACCAACCATCACTTATGAGAGTAATGCCTATCCTTGGCCAACTTTGTTTATATTCTTCAATCCACTTTATAACTTCATCCACCTCTTCATCTAATATTGGTCCACTGAGCTCATATGCCGTCGAAGGTTTTACCCCGGGCCCGACTCTCTGGATTGCACTGACCATAGGTGGAAACTATGGGATATTAGCTGCATCAAAGGGAATCCCTTTATCTTAGAACCATTACCAACATATCTCCTCAACATGTTTCTTGTACCATACCTTTTAGGGTCATCTGTTGTGACTTAGGCTTTGAGAGAAATGGGTCTTTACGACCATTACCTGCAATACTGACACTCCTAGGTAACCTAGAAATAATTCCTTCAACATCTGATTCTCCTTGATACATATTGCCACCAACCCCTCCATACATATTTGAGCTGGGCCTGCCATACATGCTCGAGCTAGGCCCGCCATGCATGTTTGAGCTAGGACCACAATGCATGTCTGAGCTAGACCCACCGGGTATTCTAAACCCACGTTCCCTCTAATATTGTTCATGTAAACTCAATCTTGTGGCCATGTCCAACTCATTATTATATTATTCTTCTAAGTCATTATTATATTGCTCTTATGTATTCCTGCTTGATGGTGTATATAAACTAGCTATCTCCTCATTCATCCTATGTTTGGCAATTTTTTACCTTTGTTAGCATTAAGAATTGCCGCCATCTGTTTTTTTACATTACTAGGGATACTAGTGCATGCAGAAACATCTCCCTTAACCCCTGCCAAGTGTTGCTTGAACCTATGTACCCCACTACTTATCACTCTTTGACAGCAATTACAAATAATTTTGTCTTTTTTGTTGGGATCAAGTCTGACCCCATGTTGCCATGCAGGGTCTTCTGCAGATCTTGACATGATTCAACTGTTTTAAGATGTAAAAAGTATAAAATTAACCTGACAGTTCAACAAGAAAAATAATCACCATGTGTAGTGATAATATGTTGGGGTAGTTCATGTAATCATATTTGTTGTTACTTGTTATTGCAAAATACCTCTATTGACAATAATATTTTCGTACATATCAATTACAAACATTCAGGATAATATAATACAAAATAAAGCTCCAAACATGACTACAACTCAAATATCAAGAACATATATTTTTTGCATTAAAAAATTAATAATAAAAACAATTCTTCACAGAGCCAGCTAACATCAATCATTCCAACTAAAAAATGCATTAACAACAGATAAAAAAAGTACAGTTTGGCATTAAAAATATAATAACATGCATTTTTTTACATAAATAATCTATCAACATACAATTTTTTCAATAAAAACTTTAACAATAAAAATTTAAAATACGGTTTAATACCTCATGATAATTAAAACCTTGTCACAATTTTCACATCTTTTTGGAAAATCATCATTTTTCAAAAAATTCGATCATGAAAAAAAAAAAGTACAGCAAACTCAAACAATAAAAATTAAAAATTGGGTTTAATACATCATGATAATCAAAACCTTATCACGATTTTCACATCTTTTCGAAAAATCATCATTTTTCATAAAATTCGATCATGGAAAAAAAAAAAAAGTATGGCAAACTCAAACAATAAAAATAAAAAATTGGGTTTAATACATCATGATAATCAAAACCTTATCACGATTTTCACATCTTTTCGGAAAATCATCATTTTTCAAAAAATTCGATCATTGATAAAAAGAAATTAAAAAAAAAAAGTATAGCAAATTGTCTAAAAATTCGATCAAGGATTACAAAAAAAAATTCGATCATGGATTAAAAAAAAAAATCACAAATTTTCAAAAAATTCAATCATGGATTACAAAAAATTCGATCATGGATTACAAAAAATTCTATCATGGATTACAAAAAATTCGATCATGGATTACATAAAATTCGATCATGGATTACAAAAAACAAAACAAAAACAAAAAATTCGATCGTGGATTACAAAAAAGAAAAAACAATTCGATCATGGATTACAAAAATTCAATCATGGATTACAAAAAACTCTATCATGGGTTACAAAAAAACAAAAACAAAAAATTCGATCATGGATTACAAAAAACAAACAAACATTTCGATCATGGATTACAAAAAAAAAACAAACATTTCAATCATGGATTACAAAAAATTCAATCATGGATTACAAAAAATTCTATCATGGGTTACACAAAAAAAAAACAAAAAAATTCGATCATAAATTATAAAAAAAAAAAAAGCATTTCGATCATGGATTATAAAAAATTCGATCGTGGATTACAAAAAATTCTATCATGCGTTACAAAAAAAAAAAATTACGATCATGGATTAACTAAAAAAAAAAAAAAAGAAAAAAAAAAAAGCATTCGATCATGGATTACAAAAAAATAGATCAAGTATTACAAAAAATTCGATCATGGATTACAAAAAAAAAAAAACAAATTCCGTTCTTCACAGGGCCATCTTACATAAGCCATTTTAACTAAAAAACCCACCTCTAAGCGAATAAATTACATCCAATTTAGTATATTTTCTGATAAACAACAATATAAGGAATCAATACCCGAAATTTTGAACACATTATCATCAATAAATCAAATCAAATCGATTTAATTGAGCAAAAAAAAAAACGCAGTTCTCTTCTTCACAAACAGTCATTGAATCTAAAAAATGAAGCTCAAATTGAATAAATCAGATCAAATTGAATACATCTAATTATAATCAACACTATAACGATTAAAAATGCTAGAAATCTAACACATTATTTATAATATATCATGAACAAAAAATCAAAAGGAGGAAAAAAAAAAAAAACAGCAGAAATTTGTTTCCACAGACATCTCTGTGTTCATCTAAAAATTCATGCTGTAATTGACCAAATTACATAAAATTGAATATGTTAAATCATAATAGATACAATAAAGATTAAAAACCCTACAAATTGAACTCATTATCTTCAAAATATGCAGTGAAATTAATCATATGCCGGAAAAAAAGAAAAACCCAAACTTCTTACCTGGTTTTGTGAACCGGATCCTTTAATCTCCAAATAACTCTGTTTTTCTCAACGATTATCACAAATTCATAACAGAAGGTTTTGATGAACAACTTTACGATCAAAATGCCTACAAATTTTGACAGATTCATGCCCTATTTAGCATGAAACACAAAGAAAGGCGGAAACTCTAAAAATGCAGGTTTCGTGATCCAAAAACACAAAATTTCTCAACCATTTAATCCGTGTAAAAGCTGAATAAAGTTGTTTAAAGCCTACAAATTAGATCACATGCCAAAAAAAAACAAGAAAAATGATCAAAAAATGATAAATTTCGAAGAATCCCGTGAAGAACACTGTGCAGCCCGTATTCTTCACGGGACTCGCCGATTCCGTACAGTGAATCGGCGAGTCACTGTGTAAAATCGTCTTGTTCTCTCTAGAACCGGACGATTCCCGATTTTTTTAGCAGTTCGAACCGTCATGGTCGATTCTCGAATCAAACCGAACGAGTCCGATTCGACTCGACGTTTTTTTAAACACTTATCTTAACTAACGATTTTGTACGGCTATTTGACAACTCTAAAAGGCGATCTCCGCTTTTCTAAAGGGCGTACCCATTCTTACACACGCAATGTCATCCCCATGGAACAAGTGCAAAACCCTATTTTCTGAAGGGGGTACTCATTCCTACACATGCAATGCAATCCCCATGGAACAAGTGCATTTTAAACCCAAGGAAGTTGTCTCGGGACTCGTTCCTACACCTGCAATGCAATCCCCATGAAAGAAGCACAAAACCGAAGGAAGTTGTTTCGGGAAGATAAAGTGAAGGACAGAGTTTTGCATAGCTTGTAGCCTTGGTTTTAAGTCACGAAGGAGGGGGAGGGTATTTCTAGGGTTGATATTATCATTGAATTTGAAAAACATTTTTGGGCAGTCTTCAATTTCTGTGAGAATAGAGAACAAGAGCTAGATGGATGGAATCCACCACTGTTGGGTAGTGTTAAATTAAACTTGAATGGGAGCTCAATAAGCAATCATGGCCCGGCAAGTATCTGGGGTGTGGGGAACGATCGCTGTGGGACAATTACGTTCTGCTATTATGGGCCATGTGGTAATGTCACAGCATGGTGGATATTTGTGCTCGAACTGAAATTGGTGAAGGAGAAATATATAAGTAGTTTCATGGAAGGTGATTCCTTGAATGTTATAAATTATAAATTGGTATAACATGAGGAAACCTCCATGGTCAACAAGAGGTAAATGGCTAGATGTCTTGGATACTACTAATGGTATGGAAGTTGCGTTTCAGCATGACCGGTTGGCTAAAGAGTTATCTTCTAGTGAATTTGTAATTTCTGATTCCTTACCTATGTAATTTGCATGTCTTTGAGATTCATTAATAAAAACCAGTACCCATCTCAAAACTATCATCCTTAGCTAGTTGGAATCATGAGAATTTAACCCAAGGGGCTAGGAGAACCCCATAAAGATTTTTTGAGTGCCATCACGATCTCAAAGTCGTTAAAGCTGCAGAGTTGAGTCGATTCTCAACGTTGGTGAAAGCTACAGAGTTGAGTCGATACGTGAGCGCATAACTGATTCTGTGATGGAAAAATTAAAAGAAATAAACCAAGAACTTCGGATAGAGTTAATCTAATGTGGGAAGCAAATTTATATTAGAACTCCATGAAAGAAATGCCCCAAAGTTCAGTACAATTTGCCCATATTTGTCTCTCTACCCACGAAACATGTTAGACTATCAAACAACAAACCTTCATGTGTTAGCCACGGCCTATAAAGTGCCTCAACTGACATATTCAAATACAAACCCTGGATTGTATCTTCAAAGAACTTACATGTTGGAACTCCTTAGGAAAACAAAGCAACGGGGGAGAATGACCTACCAATGATACAATTCTCTCTCAACAAAAAAAAATGCAAACAGGGTGGCAAATTAAAGAAAAAGTAAAATACAATGCAAAATCAGTGACCTGGTTATTTTCCGAAAGGCGACATGGCAGTCATAGGCAGCTGGTTCCCCTGCTCATGTAATGGAAATGCACCTGCCCCATTATTAGGAGCCATTGCCCCGTACCCTTGAGGTGGGGGCACTTGCACTTGACCTGGCATCCCAAACACTTGATTTGAAACTTGACCAGGCAACCCAAACAATTGATTAGACAGAAGTTGAACCTGACCAGGCAATGGAGCCACTTGATTGGGCAACATTTGAACTTGACCAGGCAAAGAAGCCACCTGATTAGACATCAATTGCACCTGAGAGGGCAAAGACGCCACTTGATTTGGTATCACTTGCACTTGAGGGGGCAAGGATCCCACTTGATTGGGCAACACTTGATCAGGCAAAGTAGCCAATACACCTGCATTACAGCCTTCCCAACCCCCCACAGGGCGAGGACCCATGATACCATGAGCAACAACTGGCGAGAAGGGGCCTGCAGAGATCTGAGAAGGGGTAGGGGCAAGCATTGGGTGTGGCTGCTGCCCAAGAATTGAAGGTTGGTTTTGCAGCATCACAGAATCTGGGGTTGTGTAATCCCGACTACGATCATTGTTTACCTGAAAGTAAATTGTCTCCTTTACAAGCAACGAGAAAAAGTAGAAAAAGAAAGGCCAGTTTTTGTTTTCATTTCCAAGCAACGAGAAAAAGTAGAGAAAGAAAAGGCCAGTTTTTGTCTTCATTTCCAGAAGGAGGTTACCTTGACATTGAGGTCCGTGTGCCGAGAATAGGCCAGATGAAGCTTGCAAAAACCTCCCTCGTATATGCAGTGGCCTTCTAGATTTTCTTTTGCAGCGACAGCAGTCTGGACATCTGCAATGAAATTTAAGACCAACAAAGAATCAACACAGAAATTTTCAAAGCCTAATCGTAAAAGCAATAAAACCTGGAATCTTCTTGTTCATATGCTATAAAGCTATGAGGGAGGGAGAGAGGGAGGGAGGGGGGGAGGGAGGGAGGGAGGGAGATCTTTCAAAACAAGAAACATGGATCTATGATTGTACTGAACAGTGTCACCAAATGCAGACGCATAACAGATTATGTAGTGGCATAATGCATTATGTGGCCTAGAGCACATCGTTACACCCGCATACGCGGGATTTGGTGATGTGTCAGCATATGCAGCGCATCACCTACATATGTGTGCGCATTGCATAGGGCACGATGAACCCAAATATGCAGTTCACTGCTCGTGGCAGCACATCACCTGCATATGCAGATGCATTGCATAGCGCAGGATGCACCCAAATATGCAGTTCACTGCTCGTCGGAGGAAAATGCCCACAAGGAGGAACATTTTGTGTTATTTTACCCCATGAAAAGGAGGGAAAAGGGTATTGCTTGTGGGGCCCCCAAAATACCCTTGAAATCATTTTTTAGATGGTTTTGAGTAATTAAAAACAAGAAAGTTTGACATCGAGATTTTTTTCATTGAAGCCAAAATTTTCAAAAACAAAAAAAAAAGGGCAAAAAAAATCTGGGGGATGCTTAGACAATCACTAGAGAGATTGTTTTTGAGGTTTTTGGACGAGGATTCACCAAGTAATTGAGGGTTTCAAGGGCCATGTAGAAATTCAATTTTTTTAAAAAAAAAAACACTTTTGGTAAGTGTCCATTTCCTAGTAACTTTCTTTCAAGTAACAAGAAAATGATATGGAAATATTAGAAATTCAACAAACTAAGGAATGTTAGAGCCTGCTCTCAATCAACCAATGAGATTATAAAAGAGATTAGGGCAAGTGTAAAGATAGCCAAAGAAAATAGAAGAAAACAAAGCAAAAGAAACAAAAAGAATTGTTCGATGAAAATCAAACATTTGCTGAAGAAGAGCTTTTGAAGTTGGAAGTAGGTGTACGGTTTATAAGGGATTGGTGCTAATGTTGGGTAAAATAAATCTCTCACTAAGGTGCTAATAGATATGTTTTGCAACCCAACCCCAAGGTAGTCGTAGATGCTAGGGAAGGAAATAAAAAAAACAACCATGCTTGAAAATCATCATCATCAAAGTATTTTCCCAACTAATGGGGTCAGCTACACAAATCCCGATCCGTTATTCTGCTCTATTAAGGTTATACATTCAATGAGGCCATAAGCCCTCATATTTTCTCACTGCTTCCAACCATGCCCTTTTGAGCCTACCCCTTGCCTTTTTTTAGCCTTCAAATTTGAACTAACTCACATCTCCTAAAAAGTGTTGTACTGGGTCTGTGCTGCACATGGGCAACCCACCTAAGTCTATTTTCTCTCATCTTATCGCCTATTGGTTTCACACCTAAATTTTGCCTAATGAATTCATTTTGAATTCAATCCCTTCTTGTCTTGCCACTCATCCATCTCAAAACTATCATCTCAGCTATACTCATTCTGTGGTAATGTTGTTTCTTGACTGCCCAGCATTCCGCCCTATAAAGCAAAGTTGGTCTCACAGTTGTCCAATAGAACTTACCCTTTAGATTCATTGTTATGCGGCAATCACATAAACTTCAGTTGGGCATCTCCACTTCACCCACCCAGCTCTAATTCTATGTGTAATATCTTCCTCAATCTCTCCCACTTTTCTAGATTATCGACCCAAGATATCGAAAATGCACTCTTTTTGGTATCTCTTGGCCGTCAATCTTAACTACTTCCTTCTCTATACTCTTATTATTACCAAACTTGCATTCCATATACTTTATCTTAGTCCGGCTAATTTTAAAACCTTTAGATTCTAAAATATACCTCCAAAGTTCTAACTTTGCGTTGACACCATTTCAGGTCTAATCGATCAAAACTATGTCGTTTGCGAACAACATACACTACAGTATCTCATCTTGTAGGTGCCCAATTAGGTTTTCTATAATTAAAACAAAGAGGTATGGGCTCAATGCTGACCCATGACCATGCTTGAAAATCAATACAAGAGAATAGAGAAGAATAACGTTTATAATACATTGCTAAGTGGACTTTCCAAGCTCGTACTCCTTTCAATAAGTGTGCCCCCAATAGCTTCAAGTTAAAGATCGAGGCAAATGGGCAATTTTGGCCAAGGCTCAAACTCCATTCGTTTCATGAGCTTAGAAGGCCCTTTCGAAGGATGCAATGAAAGATGTGAAAAAAAAGTTAAGCTCTCAAAGAGAGAGATGGAGAAGAATAGGATGACCATCATGTCACATGGATTATCTTATGGAACATCTCAAACGTTTATTAATTTTTTGGTCAATGGTCCCTTAGGGACTTATCTTAGGAAGTCTATTGATGCATCAAACAACTCATATTATGCAACTGATGAGATTTTAAAGGTCATTAGGTAAGAGCATGTTGTACAAATTAATGACGATCGTACCGCTTATTCAGCATCTGGGCATCTCTTGACTTTAAAGAGAAGGCATGTACTTAGGACTCCTAGCACAGCTCATTGTCTTTGATCTAATGCTTGAGGACATAGTGTAGACATCCAAGGTTAAATAGCATTTACAAAAACCTAAGTCTATCATTGGTTTCATCCCTAGACCTAAGCATGATGAGGGAGCTTACAAAGAAGAGAGAGAGTAAGAGAGCAAGAGCCACTAAATCTGCCTTGACATTTCTCACTCTACAAAGCATATGCATGAAAGGCGTCCTAAGGAACATGTTCACTTCAAAAAAGTGGACTAGAAGTGGTCAAGGCATCAAGATAAGAAAAAATCGTAGCAAATTGTGCTTAAGCATCTTTTGTGGCCAAACCTACTATTTGTCCTATGTTTCTCACCCTTTTGTTGAAGCACTTATATCGGATGATGGTGATCCAAAGCCTGCCATCGGATACATGAGGTGATGATTGCGGCATAAGAATAGATCAAAATGGTATTCAACAATGATGAAGCCCACATACAAGCCTATACTTGAGATTTTGCGATAGGAAATGACATATCCAACTTTACCAGCCCCTACATGCAGCTGTTTACTCCTTTAATCCATCTCTTCGCTATAAGAACCTATCCATTGAATCAAATGGAAAGGAGAAGAGGAGGGTTTAGATGTACTTGGAAGGTTGGACCTTGACCTGGCTATACAAGATGAGATCCAACATAATTAGCCGCTCATGCGGAACAGTGTTATTAGACAACAAGGTAACCAAAACCATGCGAACTTTGAACTTGAAGTTTGAATTTTTACTCAGAAAGTGTTAACTGTAGTGTTTCTTCTTTACTTTGTTCTACTTGTATAGTTGTAATAAACAAATATCCACAGCTGAGTGATGGAAATATGGGAACAAGATACCAAATATTCAACATCTCGCCATTCGAGTGTTGAGCCTCACATCGATTTCATCTGGTTGCAGCACAATTGGAGCTCATTTGAGCATGTAACTCTTTATTTGCTTGATTTTGACTTTCTAGAATCTAGATTGCAGACAAATAGAAATCTATCAGGCATTGGTTAGGTTAATTAATGTTTTTTATCCTTTGTTTGTTTCCTTGCTTACTATCACAACTCCACACCAAGAAAAAAGGAATAGGCTAGAGCAGAAAAAGTTGAATAGTTTCGCCTTTGTGGAAGTATGAGCACCTTAAGGAGAAGTACTTGAAAAGCATGGATGTCGACCCAATTGTATTGGATGAAGCCGATGCCGAGGGCACAAGTGTGTGGACAATAAATCTACAATTACAATGGGTGCTCAAGGTTGAGGACCTTACTTGGTTGGATGTCTAGAAAGCTGTAGGGCGGCTGGAAGGCTGGAGAAGTAAGCCCTAACACTAGGAAGAAGTATATGTGGAATAAGCAAATGATAGTGATGATGCCTCTAAAACCTCAACTTCAGCTGTGGGGAATGCGAATGCACATGCACATAAGGGATCAGCATATGACTTGTCTGATTGAGAGTTGAGAATTGAGAAACTTGAGACATTTGAGTGCAGTGCATTGATTAAATTTTCATCTTATGTCATAAACTTTTGGTCTTTGGAGCTTGGATATAATGTAATATGTACATATGACTCTGAAGTACTTTTGATCTTGGATGTTATGTCAAGACCATTTGGCATTTTGGGTTTTAATTTCATTTATTTAATTTAATAAATGAAATAGGATGGATTATTTTAGTTTAAATGATAATTGTATCAGACTGTTGGAGAATAGAAACAACAAACTCCGTTGCTCTTTATCAGGCTAGGTATCCAGGGATTATATATAAGTACTAAAATAAAATGCTTGATTTCACATAAATCACACATTTACATTTTCCCAAGCATTTTTACCTTTTTATAGATTTTGAAAAGTTTTAAATTTATTGACCACATCAGAGATGAAGCACCCTCATCAAGACCGAATCAAGTGTCCAACCTACAAATTTACCATGATCGGAATAGCCCTACCCATGGTTCTGAAACTCACAAAAAGGAGAAAAATTCGCAGATAATCACGATTCCAATTGAAGATATAGGCCCACAGAAGATCCAAGACATTCCTGTGATGTATGTCACCACAAAGGTAGAGGGCCGAGTCAATCCTATATTCCAAATAAGTGCAAAAGAAGACCTGCAAGATGTCCAAGCCATCAATGAGCCCAACCAAGATTCCAGGGCGAGGTATCCCCAAGACCATAGAAATGGGAAATGCCTTAGGTTCGAGACAACAAATCAAGAAGAAACTCCAAATTTTGAAGAAGTAAACGATCAAGTAGATGTGAAGTATGTCAGAAGAAATTGATAGGAGAAGACCAAGAGATAGAATATTCAAGTTCAAAAGAAAACTTAAACCCTCAATCTTTGGAGATCCTAAGAGGCCTACCTAGGCCACCCTCATCAGATTTCCTGGATGATCCAACTATTTGGGACGAAGAGCTGAGCCTAGAGCAGTCAATCACACCATCTTCTAAGGCGGATAATATTGAAAATGTAGAAGGCCCAAATTTGACCCAAATTTGATCATTCTTGAAAATCCAACATCTACTCAAGAGTTAAGAGAAATTGAACCCCTTCGAAATTCTAAGGGGACAAGGAAATTAAGGTTTTTGAAAATTTCCTTTGTATACAAGCGTTAGGACAAATACATTTTAGCCCGAAACTCTGTATTTGTTTCATAATCCTACCTATCTTCAAAATCTTCTAAAATGTTTCAAAAAACGAAGGAATTACACGGAGGCTTGGACATGATGTTTCCGCCGCCACCATATCCTGGATGTCATGCCTGCAAAACCCTTATGAAAATCAAACCAACCAATATATTCTCAAAATCAAGCTCGAACCTGTGAATCCCAAGAATTAGAATCAAAGGCGAACAAGAAGTTCAACTAGCCAGGAATTCATCACACCGGCATTTCTTTTAAATCATAATCTCATTCGATTGGAAGAACCAAAACCCAAGAAAAGGTCTAAAGTTGAATATGACCACATTGACGTCCCAAGTAATATTAGGATGACTATAGCAAGGAATGTCACCGGCTCAAAGATAACACAGTTTTGGTTGACTGTCACTTCACATCCTGATTGACAGAGACCTATCAACACTACTGTTTGATAGTGCAGTTTCGGTTTGACGTCTTATGGATCAAAAGCATTCAGAAGCATACTGCATCCCCAAAGAATACTAGTCATTCAAAAGAATTACTCAAAAAAATTTCCTTTCTATCGTGTCCCAGGTGTCTACTTCTTTGTCATTCACCCGGTACCCCCAAGTGAATGCCAAAGAGGGACAACTGTAGACATTCCCCTCGAAATTCTGGCTACGAGTTCAAAAAACATTGGTTCTAAGTCCAAAGGACCATACAAACCCTAGTAGACCATAGGTGACCTAAAACCCAATAGAACTATCCCAAAACTTATCACCGGACCCTCACTTCACCTTAGACACCCACAAGCCTTGTGAAACCAGAAAACTGAGCCGAGCACCAATTGGACATCCAAAAACCTAAAACCAAAAGTCTTAGCCTTGTAAACCCCTCATAAGTATATCAAATTTGGCCAAATTTGGTTTCAAATTATAAAGGATGTTGCAAGTTTTTCAACGTTCCAAGAATCGCCTAAATCCGACTTACAGTTAGAAAGTTAAAGCCCGGGGGAATTTTTTGGAAGAAAGGACAATTTACTACTCCCTACCCGGGTTGGACATGTCACAGCACGGGACACGCCGAGTGGTCTGACAAGCCAATCCACTTTTTAAGCCAGTTTTGACCTATTTTAGTTCGATTTTTTACCAGAAAAATCTGAATAAATTAAGAAAAATACCGAAACCTATTTCTAATTGAACTAGGAGATTACAACGACTAATTTCAACCCTAGCCCTAGTTCAAACCCATAAATACCCCCTCTCAAAAACCATGAAAAAATCTTAGAAAATAGGAGAAAATCTTGAAATCAGGAAAAATAACCCAAAAACTACCCAAAAATAGGAAAAAAACCTTAGAAAATTTGGAAAAATCCCGAAATTCGGATTTTACACTAGCAAATCCTCAAAACCTTAGACAACTAAGGAAATACTCCTCCAAACCCAAGAAAAGCTTATGTAAACTCTACCTAAAATTCCCGAGCTTTTTTTTAGCCATAGGAACCCTAGATCTAAGTGAAAGAACCTTAGATCTACCAACAAGCAAAAGCATCCAAAAAAGAGATGGTGGTACAAATCAGAAGAGCGATCTGATCCAAGCCCGAAACTTCGAGTTCCGAGTTCTCTGATGGTAAGTATTTCTTTTTCTTTTTAATTTAGTTTATTATATGCATTGATTCTCTATTTTATTTTATTTTTCTAGAAATTTATTTATTATTAGATTTAGTTAAATTTTAAGAAGTTTTTTAAAAGGTCAAAATACGGATTTAGAGATGGCGTTGCTAGTGGACTTAGAAAAAGGGCAGATCTGTATAGATCTACGATGTTTCTAAGCCCATAATTGAACAACCCCACCTCTACTTTTTCATTTAATTCTCTATTTTTATTTTAGTATTCTAAAAATTTATTTATTATTAGATTTAGTTAAATTTTAAGGAGTTTTTTTAAAAGTCAAAATACAGATTTGGAACTAGCGTTGCCAGTGGACTCAAAAAAAGACTAGATTTGTATAGCTTTACACTCTGATCTGCGCCGATCTCGAGGTGGAACAATTCAAATCATTACAAAAATGAGTTAGTGTAATGAGAAAGTAAATAAAGTAAGGTCGCTCACATTATGGGCTCAAAAAATGGCAAATCTATACAAATCTAGTCTTTTCTGAGTCCATTGGCAATGCCAGCTCTAAATTTGTATTTGACCTTGAAAAAAACTTTCGAAAATTTAATTAAATCTAATAATAAATAAAGAGTAATGATCTTATGAATCCCTCACACACACGGATGTTATAGAACCCCAGTTATCTACCGTTTGATCAATAGCCATTCTCGATATACAAAATGAGTTAACCCGTTAAATAAGTCAACCGATAAACCATTACCCATGCAGCAAAAAGCCCCACAATCCTCCAATCACCATTATCCCACCCCCCTTTCTTTTGACCCAAGCCTCAACTCTCATCGAAAACTTTTATCTCTCGACAACAAGTGAGAAAAAGAGAGAGAAAGAGCTTGAAACTTTGAACCATCGGAGCAAACCTATCTGAGTATCGCCCTCTCCTTTTTCCTCTCTTTTCACCCCTTGATGTCATATTATAAAAGAATCTCACCATATCTATCATTTATCTTTCATTATCATTAACCCCTATAATATGCACCAATCTATGGAAGAGAAGCATTACATAAGGGAGAAATTGAGACTCCGAACTCGTTAAGCATTTGCCAGAACAATTGAAAATTACATCTCAAACCTTCAAATACGTGAGCTCTCAAAAACTTCGAACAATAGTTTCATCATTTTAGCTTCTTAATATCCAAATCAAGGGAAAATACGAAACCCAAAAAAGCAAGTTTCAGGCTTTAAAAAACCCACTCAGTATAGAAAATTATACTCAGCTAGAGAAAGAGAGAATTGAAATCTAAATTTCAATTTTTACCGAAGGTAATGCCAACAATGCACAATAATATTTATTTCGAGATACAATCCGAGATAGAATATTAAGATAAGTACAAAATATCCAAAAATCCAAAGACTCCAATTCTTAAAAGTCTACAACAAGGAGAGAGAGAGAGAGAGAGAGAGGAGGAGAGAGAGAGAGAGAGAGAAGAGAGAGAGAG
>NW_006497498.1:2077998-2204632 GCF_000471905.2 Amborella trichopoda
CTACACCTCCACTCCTCCTCTCTCTCTCTCTCTCTCTCTCTCTCTCTCTCACACACACACAATTAGGTTGCCATTGGAAATGGAGAGAAACGATAGGTTACCATTAGAAATGGAGAGAGTAACGATGTCGTAAACGTTAAGCTACTGGTTTATTATGAGTTTTCCTTGTGCAAATCTCAAGAAACTCAATCCAACGACTAATAGGGTGGGTCCCATACAGCCATCCATGTGTGAGGGACCTATACGATCCTTTCCTCCAAAAAAATAAAATAAATAGAGAATTAAATGAAGAAAATAAACAAAACTGAGCATAGAAAGAAATACTTACGTTCAGGGACCCGAAACCAGGCGTTTCGGGCTAAGATCAGTTCGCTCTTCTGATTTGAGCCACTATCTCCTTTTTGGATCTCTTTTGCATGCTAGAATTGGTAAATCTAAGGTTCTTTTCACATATATCTAGGGTTCCTAAGGCTACGGAAAAAGTTCAAGATTTTAAGTACGATCTACCTAGGCATTTTTTTGGGTTTGAAGGAAGACTTTCTTAATTTTCTAAGGTTTTTGGTATCTTCTAAGGTAAAATCCAAATTTTAAAAATTTCGGTGTTTTTTTGGGATTTTTCAAGATTTTTCCTAATTTTTTATGAATTTTCTAAGGCTTTTATCTAATTTCTGATATTTTGGGGGTATTTTTCCTAATTTTGAGATTTTTTCCTATTTTCTAAGTATTTTTGCATGGTTTTTTAGAGGTTTGAGAGGGGGTATTTATAGGTTTGAACTAGGGCTACGGTTGAAATTAGTTGTTGTAATCTCATAGTTCAATTAGGATTAGGCTTGGGTATTTTTCTTGATTTTTTCGGATATACAAAAATAAATCAAAACAAGCTTAAAACACATACTGGTCCATCAGACCGCGTAGCGCGTCACACATTGACATGTGTCCAGCCATGGCAGGGACTAAATTGTCATTTCCTTGAACAAATTCCCCCAAGCCATAACTTTCTAACGATAAGTCTAATTCAGACGATTCTTGGACAGTTGGAAAGCTCGCGACCTTCTTTATAATTTGAAACCAAATTTGGTCAAATTTGAGATACTTTTGAGTCAACAAGGCTAGGACTTTAGGGTCTCGCTTTCAGGTTTTCTGGATGTCCAATTGGTGTTCGGGTCAGTTTTACGGGTTCACAAGGCTTGTGGGTGTCTAAGGTGACTATGTGAGAGTACCAGTATAGGCTTTAGGTAGTACAATTGTACTGGGTTTAGGTTGCATATAGTTTACTAGGGTTTCTGTGGTCCTTTGAACTTAGAATCAAGGTTTTCAAGAATTCCCTTAAACAGAATTTTGAGAGGGGTGTCTACAGGTGCCCCTCTTTGGCCTTCACCTGGGGTATCAAGTGAATGGCAAAAAGTAGACACCTGGGATACAATGGAAAGGAAACTTTTTCTAAGGAGTCAATCCTTTGAATGACTTGTACCGTTTGGGTAGACGGTACGCCGATGCATGTTTTTCATCCGTAAAACATCGAACTGGCACTACTATCTTTGAGTCAGTGGCGTTGAGAAGTCTCCTGACAATCGGGATCCGAAATGACAATCAACTGGAATCGTGCTATCTTTGAGTCGGTGACACGCCTTGTAGTCACCCCAATGCTACATGGGACGTCAGTGCAGTCATCTTCAACTTTAGACCTTTTTCTTGAGGTCTAGTTTTTCAATTGAATGGGATTTGGATTTAAAAGAAATGATGAATTATTGAATAGTTGAACTTTTTGTTCGCCTTTGATTCTAACTCTTGGGATCCACATGTTCAAGTTTGTGTTTTGGGAACCTATGGGTTGGTTTTTCTTTCCTAAAGGTTTGCAAGCATGGCAATCCAGGATTTGGTGGCGATAGAAACATCATGTCCAAGCCTCTTTGAAACTCCTTTGTTTTCTAAAAAAGTTTAGAAAAGTTTTGAAGATAAGTAGGATTTTGAAACAGATACAGAGTTCCAAGCTACTTTTTAACCAAAGAAATTACAATTTTTGAAAACTTCACAAGAACATGTAGGGGAAGTTTTGAAGAGAGGAATAATTTCAAAAAATATGTTTGGTAAGCAGTTTAGGCTCATATTACCATGGAGCTTTTTTCTCTCTTCTTTTTTTCTTTTTTTTTTCTTTGCAAGTATGAGCTTGTCAAGCCTCTGCTTAGGACCTTCAGGACAAGGAATCATTGGGTACTTCCTCATGTTCTAATCTTCGGCTCTTATGCTACAACTCAAGGGAGAGTTTTTCTTTGAAGTTTCTGAGCCAGCAGGTGTCTTAAATAATGTGGAATACTGCCTCTGAGTGCTCAGAATCTCCTTGGACTTCCAATTTTGTTCCTCCCTCCATTACCGACCCTTTGAAGTTCAAATAGTCGCGGATCTTCAAATTTATTCAGCCCGATGCCTCCATATTTCTTTGCTTTCTAACACCATTCTGACTTAGGAAGAGAAGAATTTATATAGATTTTTGGAGAAGAGACAAAAAGGTAGAAGCTCTTTCTTTTTTTTTCTTTTGTCACCTCAAGGTCCCTTTCAATTGTTCAACCCAGTGGCCATTTTCCCGACGCTCGGGGTACCTTTCGGATTTTTAACCCAACGGACTTATTCTTATTTTCTTTTTACTTTTCGAAGAAGATGAAGGAGGAAGATAAGAAGAAGAGTTAGTGGTGTTATTCCTTCTTAGCACTTTGTCCCAAAAACAGACAAGAACTCGATAATCCTTCCTTCTTCCAAGTGGCAGGGAGGTTCTAGTCTTGGTTATCTTCGGATTTTCCTTGCCCCAAG
This sequence comes from Amborella trichopoda, assembly GCF_000471905.2. The sequence goes on from NW_006497498.1 coordinate 2,080,804, forward strand.
TTGGTATCCAACACTTCTTTGACTATGGTTGTTGAATTTTTGTTGAGTCTTTCTTCCTTGAATTGCTTCACTCGACCTTGTCTTCAAACTTAGGGTCACTCTCAACTTCCTAGTCCTTCTATCTCTTGCTTGGTTGGTTAAGCTCATTTTCTTCTTTTCTTTTCTTTTTTTTTCTCTTTATTACTGACTCCTCAAGCTACTAATGCCACAGAGTAGAATGCCTAAGCAGAGCATGAATGCCCCACTTGGCTTATTTTGAAAGGTAGGAGCAGGCGATCACCTTACTCCTTTTCAATAATCGTTTTCTTTTGCAACTTCATGTTGCTCTTAGGGAGTTGATGGCCTTGAGGTATGTTGGGAGTCATCGGATAAGATGTGGGCCTCACCAATTGCCCCTGCTATACTCATTATTGGATAGAGGTGCCCTTATCAAGTAGTTTGGTGGGGTTACCCTTGTAGGGTCTTCTCCATCGAATGAGATCGTCCCTACGATATGTTGAATGGGACAATCTCTACAGAGTTTTCATCATTAGGGGGATTCCTATCAAGCTGGTGATGGGATTGTCTCGGCTAGATCTTCTTTTTCCTCTTGAATATGGGGTGCCTCAAGTAGTGGAGTCGTGCCCCTGCCCCCTGCCCCTATCTTCTTCTTGGGGTTCTGCATCGCAGAAAGGTGGGTTATCCAAGAAATTTAGTGAGAGCGGCCCAGGTGATCCCCTTAGAACTTCTAGGGGTTCTAACTCTCGCAGAGGTGATGAATATTTAAGAATGATCAAATCTGGGCTCAACTCTTCATCCCAAATCAGTGGATCATTGAAGAAATCTGGTGAAGGTGGTCCAAGTGAACCTCTACGAATCTCCAAAAGGTTGAGGGGTTAAGTGTTCTTTCGAACTTGAATATTTTTTCCCTTGGTCTTCTCCAGTTGATGTATTCTGACTGGCATCACGTGGGACTACATGCTCATTTACTTCTTCAAAGATTGGAGTTTCTTCTGTAGTCTCAAGTCTAAGGCATTCCCCATTTCTACGGCCTTGGGAATACCTAGCCATGGAAATTCAGGTGGACTCGTTGATGGCTTAGACATCTTGCAGGTCTTCTTTTGCACTTATTTGGAATATGGGATTGACTAGATTCTCTACATTTGTGGTGATATGCATCACACGGATGTCTTGATCCTCTTCGGTCTTCCGTAGGACAATATCTTCAATTGGAATCGTGATTCTCTGTGAAAGCATGCACAGCTCTCCAATAGAGAACAACTACATACTAAGTTAATGATCAGTGCTTGCCAGTTTAAGTTTGCTCTAGAAGTATCCTAGAAAAGGGCCATGAACATAAAGCAGTAAACAAAACATCGTGACCATTGCCATGACCAAAAGACTCCCGAAATGCAATGAACACTTTGAAATTCTTCTCCAATTGCTTTTGTTACAAAGAAACCACTTTGAATTCCAGAAAAGAATATGGAAGTCTAGAAGTTACCCGGAAACTGTATTAATGCTTGAATAGCCGCATTCTTCTCAAAAATAGCAACCTTTTGAACAAGACCAAAGGCTGAAAACACCTGTCCCCATACACATACACACACACACACACACACACAGTCAATTATGATGCAATAATAGTTTGTTAAATTACTGGCTAAAACTGTCTCAGATTAGACATCACAATACCGCACGTAAGACATCCGCTGTAACTGCATATTGCATGTTCTCAATGGATGCAAGAAGAACATTACTTTCCATCTCTCTTTTTTTACCATCAGGTCCTATGGTATACTGCACACATTAAATCTAACAATTATAAGTACTGCCCAATAATAAGATGCAGCTATGCAGAACTAGCAGGTTGAACCGCTATGTCTGACACAAGGAGTTCCAAAATTAAAACTCACCTGACCAGTAGCATCAATGGCCGAGGGAGCAACAGGCAGGTAAGGATTTGTGTAGTCCCTGACATTTAAAGCATAAAGAGTTACCATACATTGCAAAACCATACAAAGAGTATTCCAAAGTGATTTTTATGAGACATCCTTTCAGATGTAATAAAAACCAGAACAAAAGAGAAAAGCAGAATGACAAGCAGAAAGACAAATTCGCAAATTTAGCAAAACAACCCTAAGACACCACTGATTGAGAGTCTAACAACTGTAAGAGGGGATATAAATATATAAATAAATAAAACATTTTTTTTTGAAACGCAATAAATAAATAAAACGAAAGAGTCTTTTCTATTTACAAGCCATAAAGCATTGATGAGAAAGGATGACCAATATAATTAATCAACAGAAACATCAGCAAAAAATACAATGAAGTTGATCAACTGGTAATCTGTTGGTTCTACCAGTAATCAGTTGGTTCTACCAGAGAGATTCAAAACCCATGGTTAACATTGTTGTCAGTTGCCATTTTGTTCAGTTGATGTACTGTTGGTTAACAAAAAGAGGAGGGTTCAAAACCCGAAGCTAAGATCTTCATCAAGATGCTTTCATCACGAAAGAGAATGCCAAGCATAAATAAAATCCCATGGAGCCCCTAACACATGCAGGACATTAGAGAAAGAAGAGCCATGTACTGCAAAAGACATTAAGGACCCATCAAGCTAAAAGCATAATTATCGTAAAAGCTCAATTGAGTAGGAATCTTCTCGGACCAGTCAGAATCCTCCCAGGAAATATTGGAAACCAGTATTAGTGTCATCAAGCCCCTCAAAAGAACTCTTCCCGGGCCATTAAGTTTATGCATACAACTACTTCAGTTCAGACATGGAAAGGCAAGAGAAACTTCCTGACCATAAAAAGAGATATTGTTTAATTCTAACCAGTGCTCCAAAAGGTAGATTCGGGCACATAGGAAGGCACGTGACGGGGGTGGGGGGGAGGAGAGAGAGAGAGCAGGTTTTCATGCGAGTGTAAATGTGAGGCCTCACATCGAACACTAGGAGTCCATATTCTTCTTTTTCTTCTTCTTATATGTAGACTGGGAGAGGGCTCGCATCAAACACTTGAAGATCGTCTTCTTCTTTATCTTCTTCTTATATATATAGAGAGACAGATAGAGCATTCAGGTCCATATGTGTGTGAGAGAGAGATGCCTCACATTAAACACTTGGAGGATGTCTTCTTATTTCTCTTCTTACATGTAAAGAGAGAGAGAAAGGGCATGTGGGTCTGCGAGAGAGAGAGAGAGGGGGAACTCACATCCAGCACTTCGAAGCCATCGATTTTTGCTCTTCATGTAGGTAATGAGAGAGAGAGTCTGACTGCCTAGGCAGGTGCCCTAATACCGAGCCCCTATTCGGTTCGGAAAGCCGTCTAAGGCAAGCCTAGTCAGTGCCTAGAAGCCTAGGCAGGCTAATTTTTGTTTACTGCTTGCAACTCAGCGCACGACAACATCAGCTAACAATGGTGCCAACCATGTAGTTTTACTGGCAACTGGATACCAGATCTTCATTGAGATGCCACCTTGGCATTCTCTCAGTCATCACCTACTTTTGAGGTACTTCCAAATATTCTGACTAGAAGTTATTTAGCAAAATAACAAAAATCAGCCACCTGACAAGGAGACTCATTCCAAAAGTATTCATGCTTTTTATAAGATCCACATATGAAGCTAGTCTGAAGTAGCTCAACTGACGGCTTCCTATGTGCATGTAGGGTGAGGATCCAAACATGAGATTGCAATCCTTCAAGGAGACCATATTTTTTATTTTCCTCTACATGATATTAATGTGGTAATTGCTAATTAACACGAAGTTCAAAAGGCTAAACTCATTTCACAGGCAAAAATGACACTCATAGAAAGATTGAACTGAACATAATATTGGATTCAGGACGAGTATGAATTCTACAGATGATCTGGGAGAAGATCAAAGAGAATGATGTTAGCATGTTCAGCTAGAAGTGTAATGGGTACATAATAAGATGTGCAACACTTCTTACTTAGGTGATTCAATTCTTTCATGTTGAAATTAGTTAATTTATGAAAGAATGACACGACCCATTGCTTTGAACTTGAAATGCAAGTGACAAAAGAAAAGGAAATGAAAAAGGGGAAACAAATGGAAATCAACTGGAAACTCATGGACATAGATCAAGTATGGTATATGGCACTATACCCTTGATGGCAAAGTAGATGCATATAAAAATTTTCTACTTTCTCTTCTTTTGAGAATGTTGACGTCCGAAGTTTCTGGCTTTATTGGTTTATGTACTATAATATTCTTCATTTCTTTCTCTCAAACGAAGACAACATTAAAAAATATAAATTTAACAATATACAAATATCTTTCTAAACAAACCAAAACCAAGCGAGAAGTTCAATGCACCACATAATCATCCACATGAAAAACTTCTTATAAACCAAATGCAGCAGACGAATGGAGGACAAAAAGTTTTATCTACTAAGTAGAAAGTAAATATCACAATGCAGCGTATACAGATTAGCATTTAAAAACGTAAAATAGCTTTAGATTCTTTGCATTTTGTGGTACTACAAGAAAAAGGCCTCAAAGCATCAAAGAATAAGCTTTTCTGGTAACAAAATAAATATGAGGACAAGCAGGCAATGCAGAGACCAGCAGACACCATGAATTATAAGAGTAACTAGCTGAGATCATACATGAAACTAGCATAGAGACATTATGAAAATTCGCAGCTTTCTCAAGATGGTGATACTTTTGAGAATACTCTGAGGAAATTAGCGAAGCAGATGGATTGAAAATAGAAGGGGTGATGCGGTGGCATTGTAATAAGAGAGTCCTTGAACCTGGGATGAGCACTACGATATTCCTTCTACCATACCTTGTGTTGTTTTTCACTTTTTCTCTTCTCCATTTAGAGCATCCCTTTCAGTTTCCTATTAAGTATGCATCTCCATTGCCTTAACTTTCAGTGTGACTAGATGGATGCAGCTTTCTTCCAATGCATCATAAATAATTAGAAAGTAATTATAAGAATTTACTTCTTTTTTATAACATAATTATGGAAGTCATACGGGATTAATAGGGATGATCATTGTCAAACTCATATTAAAGCAGAATTCAAATGGAAGTATAGGCACTAAACTTATCCAACGAATAAAAGAAACAAGGGGCCAACTGTACATTATCCAAAGTACCTGCTTCGATGACTCTGAAATTTCACATTAAGGTCCGTATGTGCAGAGAAAGTTATTCTTAGGGTACATGGTCCAACATGCTCCTGAAGTAAGTATCTGCAATTTTTGGCAAAATGGGTACTACTTAAGAAAAAATATTGGTTCACACAGACATTATACAATAGGGACAAGCAACCTACACATCACCTGGGAATGCTTCTCCCATCCAATGCATTTTTTGCAGCAGCTGCAGTTTCTGAATCGGAGAACTGCACCAATGCCTGAAATGAAATCATGTTAAGAGTATTATTAAAGGAACAACTAAATTTGTGAGCTGCCTTTGTAAAACCTCCCAAATCAATGACCTGGAAACCAGCAGTCTTCTCAAAGGTAGCTATTTTATGTACAAAACCAAAAGCTGAAAATACCTGCATCACCATAAAAATAAATTAAGAGTTAAATTTTGCCAAATACCAAACTTTGCTTTCACATATACAAAATAGAAAAGCTAAGATTCTCGTCCTTTGATAGGTTACTGGAAAATTGTCCATAAAGAAAGTACCATCCACCCAGGCTAAAAAACAATGACTTTACCAACACAAGGACATGGCTGACAGCAATTATAAACTTCATAATGTAGTAATTGTTTTAATAAATTCAATGATTTCACTGGGTTTTGAAGAGAATGTAATAAAATGTAACAATCCTTAAATAATAAAAGGGGAAATACAATGCCGAAATAATACATAGGGAAATTTCAAAAAAAAAACCCATGTGTCGCTCATTTGGAGAACGCAGCAAACAGCAGATCACAATAAATGAACAATGATGCAACCATTAACGGAATACAACAACCGACAACAGTATCTGTTAAAATTCTTGATAGGCACAGCAATATCTAGATAACTGAATGACATCAGCTTGGCCAGGCTTCAAATATTGATAAGAAATGGCAGTTTGTGAAGCTGTGCCTCAAAGAATAAAGTGAACATGTTTTGGGATTATGGCGAAGAAGGAACCCTGCTTTGGAAGGAATAGTTGACTAGGGTATCAAGGAGTGTTCGGGACTCTCTGAGGTGTGGCCTAGGTGCTGGGAGGTTTATGAATAGTACAGCTCATTGTCCAAACAAGAAAATATCAGTTGGTAGCAGACGTCCAGATACAATTCTCAAGGAAAGGGACCATAACACCTCCCATGAAATCACCTGAGGCCCCAAGAGGGGTCATTCAACAGCCTCCATCCATGTGGACGAAAGGAGTTACCAGAAGCCATCCATGGTTGAAGAAGCAATTGTGGAGTCTTTGGGCACCTCATCTCAGTAGGTAAGTGGAGGTAGAAGCTTGGTCACTAGCAATAGGACTAGGAGGCATTTTAAACTGCGTTTTTCTCTAGAGGTGTCAGGAAAATGGGGACTTCACCCCATTGCCTTCTTCAGTTGTGTAAGGAGTTAAGTCATATTTGATTGAGGATAGGGTGTAATTCTCCCCAAGGAAAAGGATTAACTGAGAGATGAACTCAGCTTTGATAAATCTCTAATAATGCTGCAATAATACAATAAAATATCCCATCTATAATACATGATAATGATATTTGTGACTACGCCAGGATGATCTAGTTAAGATTTTAAACTCTTCTAAGACTAAATTCTTGTGATTGCTATTTGTACCCATGTTTTTGCTTTCTGTGCCATGTAAAGATGGAAATTCTAGACACTGGGTCTGGATAATCCCACCCATATTTTGGTGCAATAGAAAAACAACAGATACGGAGATCAAATAACATAGGCCGCTTTCCCCATTTTTATCTTTTTGCTTCTCCTCAGCCAGTAGGTTATGTAGGGAAAACATCCGAAATACTTTTAGACGGATAAGAAAACATAGATAAAAGAATCGCCATTCAAGACTGCAACTGTCAGAAACAATAAGAGAAACAATGATCTAGAGGTTATAAGTCACCTATAACTAATCAAGCATTCAAATTACGGGGTGTTAGTACAAGCCACCTATAACCAATCAAGCATTCAAATTACGGGGTGTCAGTACAAATCTTGTGGACTAGGCATCCACAGATATAGGCAACATGTTGCCAGAGAGAATTTGGAGAAAATAACACACTCAATCTGTCAGCCAGCAAATGCTTAAATTTGTAACCGTAGCAAGAACAGAAATGGGAGCATTAGGGGCAAATTTTTAGAAAAGAGAAGCAAAGGGACAAACATTGATCTAGAGATCTGAAACCACCAATAACTAATCAAATCAGAGAGAAAAAACAGTGCCAAGAAATAAAGGATTCAAATTGCAGGTGTCTGCACATTCTTGCAGACTAGGCTTTTAGGTTATAGGCAACTTGTCACCTGAGAGAATTTAGAGAAAATAGTACCCTCGACCTGTTAGCTAGCCAATGCTGAAATTTACAGATGTAGCAAGAACAGAAATGGAAGCATTAGGAAAAAATTATAGAAATGAGAGTATTATGGGATAGTTAACAAGCCAATGCATTTATGTTGAGAGAAGGCCTCAACTCTTATTTAAGCATTTTCTCCTCATTTTTCATCAATGTTGACACTTTAGATGTCATTTTGTATGTTAAAGTGATGGATTTTTGTCGCATATTGCTAGTTTCTCTTTGAATATTATGCATAAAAAATGAATTAAGATGCAAAACACCTTTCATAAATGAAGATTTAACAATAGGATAGACAACAAGATCGATTTAAGTCTACCATCAGAACACATGACAATGTGAAATCATTAGATGAAAATTATATTAATTTTGTTAAGGAATGCATGTGTCAGTTCACATAGGATAACATACACAAGCTCAATCATTAAGCGAATGTCATAAAGAAAACCATGATCAATGATGAGTAAAGAATTTAGCGAACACAGACATGAAAGATTTAAACTCTGATTATTAAAGAATTTAGAGAACACAACCTATAATCTTATGATCAAAGATGGTACGTGCAAAAAAGCATGTACCATCCATTTATTTTTTCTTAGACAAGCATGCTTAGAAAAACACCTAGAAAAAAGTTAAGTCTCCAGTCACATGTAGTTAAAAAACCGGAGCAGTGGACAAGGGAAAGAGAGATAGAGACAGGAAGAAGAAAAGAAGACGAAACTAATGCAATCCTAACTCTTTAGAAGGAAGGATGGGAGTAGGAGTAGGATCAAGAGGAGGCAGGGTTAAGAAAGGGGGAGGAGACAAACACACATGCGCTTTCTCCCGATGAAGTAGGCTGCCAATGAAGATGTTTCCGTGACATGGACCTGCTGATTCATTTAGATTCATGTCAAAGAAAATCCTACAACAGTCAAATCCATGTTTTGAAAACTCAAATCATTTCATAACATTGTTGATAAAACACATCTCCAGGTGGCAAGTATACCTCTCTCTCCTCCATGAATGAGAATGCCAGTCAATGACTTACCAGGTGTAGAACATCAATGCTGACATCCCCTGCTTCAACACCCTCTATTGTTACTAACAATACATTGCTCGGAGTGTCCCCCGTGGTTTTGTTGTTGACAATTTCTTGTCTGTTGGAGTATTGAAGATAGACAGTTTTCCCTCGTACCTGAGCAGGTTCTGACGATGAGGAATAATACGAGATCATTGCAATAGCTTGATTAAGATCTGCCTGTTAAAACATCAAACAGACAAATATAAGTTGTTCTTTCACGAGATTGAACCCAAATCTGAGACTAAATTATTGGCATCAACAGTGAAATTAATGTTTTATGCTTACAAATTCAACAAAGGCTTGGTTCCGATTAGCCCCAACATTACATTTTGTGTTGACAATTTTACCGAACGGCTTTCCAAGTTCAATCAACTCTTCCACTGTACATTCCCATGGCAAATTTCGCAAATGCAGCACCTTAGAAGGCGGTTGTGTGTAACGAAATTGAGGCTGACCCGAGACAGAAGCCATGGTGCTCCCCAATCTACGCAAGGAAATGAAACTAATCAAAGTCAGATATACCAACCTCTCAAATGAAGTTGAAAGAGTGAAATATCATCAAATTTGAAATCTTATATCCTTATAAACTAAAAAACAAAAAAAAAACTAAAACTTCTGAGAAGTTGGAAAAGAACAGACACACGCCTTACAAAATCTTTTAACAAACTTTAATGATATGAATGCACTTCTTCCTTCAAGGAAAAAGAAAATCTAGCTGATTGATACTCATCAGCAGCATAGTGCTGCATAAATGGAGTCAATATTATATTCGGTGTTCAAAAACTTGACTTGGAGGCAGAACTCAGCCCCAGCCAATCTGAGCAACTGGGGCGAGTTTGAGTCGACTCGCCCAAGTTTCTCCCCCAGTAGCCCAAGAACCCGGAAAAATCCCGAAAGTTCAAGAAATTCATGAAAAGTACGAACAAAACCCAAAAACATAGAATATCATAAAAGCATATACAACAAGGAAAATAATATAAATTATATTGAATCAGTCAAAAATACATCAGATATACAAATTTAAATTAAGAATTTGATACTTACACAAAATTTCAAGGCCGATTCTCCAATATTTCTGTTTGGTTCCAGTCGATGCCTCCAGTCTTTGTCAAAGCTTCCTCAAAACCCAGAATCAAGACCTCAACCAGATTTGGGATTTGAATTCAGATCTAGTTGATTCAAGCCTGTGAAATTTTCAGGTGAGGGGAATCCAAAATAGAAATCTCACCAATACAAGATTTTCCATTTTTTATCTCATTTTCCCTTTTTTATCTTATTTTCCCCCTTTTTCGGTAAGAAACAAGGCTAGGATTAGATCAAGAATCCAGAATTAGGCATATTGAACAAATTTCAACAAAGCTCAATCAACCATTGCGAAGAAATCAGAATATTTTGAAATCGGGCAATGCATAGGTCAAACTTTTCTATCCCTTAAATCTACAAATCCGAAATTTTTGCTCAATCTGATCAATCATGGAAAACAACTCTAAGGCCAAAATTTGGAATCAAATCAATGTTCCAAGGGAGAGAGATGAAGAAAAAGGGGGGGTGATTTTGGCCCACCCTTATATTTCAGTTTCAGTGTCAGACTCAGTCACTTTTGATGGACTCGCCAAGCTCGCCCAAGTTTTACAGTTTTCATGCCAATCACTGCTGCAGCAACATGCTGAAGTGATGTAGCAATATGTGAATGTGTGTGTGTATGCCCCCCAAGTTGGGGGGTTATGGGCCCGCGTGTGCCAAACTCACTCAGCCTCACCCAAGTTTGCAAAGACTGCATACATCCTTGTTACGTATATCATAGAAGACTTGAAAGTCAAATTTTACCAACAACAAGCATATTATTCATCATGCACAGCCATTAATATCACTAAGAAATCTACCATTTTAAAAACAATGATACACATGGAGAGTAACAATAAAAAATGTGACAAATCCATTCAGCTATGTATACTTTCTCATCCAAAAAAAAACTGTTTACATGGTACAATAAATCTATTGATGAGAAAGTATAATAGCTGAATACCTTGAATTGATGAGAAAGCATACATTTGTACAAAAAATGTGACAAGTCCATTCAGCTAGAGATCCATATTTCTCATTAGTGGTTACTTTCTTATCATGGTATTTAAATCATAGATCCACACACACGCATGCGCATGAACACTAGCACGTACAGGTGCACAGGCAGGCACACACATGCACATGCACAAACAGATGCGCACAAACACACAGAGTAATGTGCCTTTTAAAATATGATATTATCCTGTTCTGCAAGTATTAATTTATTCTATAGCAGAAGATGTAAAATAGATCTTTCATTCCATTTTATTCATTTGTGTCATGTTTCATTTTTCTCGAGTTTCAATGCAGTATTTTCCTATCGTTTTTGGGCGCATCTGCATGCCACCAAACATGTTTTGGCACTATTGGCGAGGCATTTTAGGAAGTGCTGAGTATGTGGTTGAGTGGCTTATTTGAATGCCACTTTAGAACCCCATTTTGGCGTAGGCACACAAAAAACACAGATATTTTATGAGAGATGAGAACTAACAATATTAGCTTTCATTCCACTTGCTAAATGCCACATTTTGTTGTAACTGAAACAAGCATCCACCAAAACAAATCTGTAAAGGGCTAATGGCAATTCATCAGTAAATCAAAAAGTCAGTATTGATTCAGTTTTGGGAAAAAGACTGATCCAGGAAAAGGTTTGCGATAAGACAAAGTGCTAGAAAACTCGTTAAAGTGGATAAAAGCTTATTGGTCCGGATTTGACACAAAAATCGACGATTTAAAAAGATGGGCATATATATGTGTGCCCAAGGGTACAGCAGGTAACTATATTAATTTCAAAGTAAACAAAATGAAAATTTCAGTTCATTCTGTAATTGCAAATAATGAATCAAATATTAAATTTAATGAGTATAGAATAAGACTATTTATGTTTAGTACAAGGAGGTCACAACTACCGTTGTTTGTTACATTTAAAATCAGACAGTTGGAGACGTGCCATGGATCAAGCTCAAAGTTCAAAAGATAATTATTCGTTCCTTACAACATATCCAAACCTTTAGGATTTGACATCTCACGATTTAAATTGATTTTAACCTCATTATAACTAAAACAAATGGTCTCATAGTATAGAATCCCCATTAAGAATGCCTGGACAGTGCTCAAAGGGTGTTGTATTGAATGACCCACAATTAAATTCATACAATATAGAGCCGAGGCTCTAACCGATCAAAGTAGAGTGCACCTTCAAATAGTATCAAGAAATGTGGTTTCAGGAAATCTTTTTGATAGCCTTAATTATAAAATTTAAAGCTTTAAAAATAGTGTACATCGAGTAGATATATGAAAACTTGAAAATCTTGAAAATTGACGGTCCAAAAATGCGTTACAAGATGCAATATTTCCAAAACTTAAAATCCATTTTTTTCTCATGTCCATGCATGTTGATGTCGAGATGATCAATTTGAAGATATTAGGGCATCAAAACAACCTCTTCAAAATTTTTGATGTGGTCTCTAATTTGATTGTTTACAGCCTCGGCTCTATATAAACTTTTTCCACAACTAAAAAGAACAAATATAAGACAATTTTGAATATTTTTGAAATTTTTTATTTAAAATGACGTAATGCTTCCCTATTATGGTTTGTTCAAAAAACCGAGTTTTCTTAAGTTATTTTGTGAATCACACCTTTTAAAATGCTTTCTTTCTAAAACATCAGGGTAATTTCGAAAGAGTCTCAGGAGGAGTTTCGCTCGCGAAGCTAGGGGTTACTAGCAAATCTGCTTGTTTATGTCATTCAAAGCTTAGGCCAGCAAAGCCCTAAACATAAGTGCTTCAAAGCTTCTCCAAAGCCTTCCAAACTTCAATTTCAAACTTTAATTCGATTAGGCTCTATAGTAACATGAAAATACATCTTCTTGAGGAGTCAAAAACAAGTCATTAACTTTTATGATTATATATTGCCACATCGCACTATATTTTATGGAACAGTTACAAAATAAGATATACCGATTACAGGCCACTAGAATCAAAATATAAGACTAAAATGAAGAACCATAACTGCAAAAAGGAACAAACTCTTCCGCATCCAAAACCGAGAAAAAACACGTTATCAAAATTTCTTATAATAAAAAGACCAGCAAACATACAATCACTCACCAACTACCAAAAGAAATATCATAAGAAGAATGGACAATTTATTCCACATCGACCTTGCAGCAAATTTCAGGTTTTCATCACATTTCAGGAGAAACCAACAGGACAGATACAATGAATGAAAGACAGATGAGGAAAAAGAATAAGGGGCGCACCTGATTTCTGAAAATTGAGATTGAATGTTTTAGGGCTCGCGCTCTTCTCATATCCTTGGTAGAAAGTTAATTTGATAGATATAAAAGATAAGGAGAAAGGCGCGATTAATATCCACAAGTGACGGTGAAATTCTCATTCTTTTCTCAAAATCCAAGTCACCCAAATTTAGCATGTGATACACACATGGCTAATCGGAAGGTACACGACACACCACTGGTGTATAATAGTTATATGCTCCACCTGGCATACTAAAATTCAAGATATAAACCCCTCTTTAAAACTGGTGTGGATCGGTGGTCGAGAATCCGTCCGAGTGAACTGGCCAATAAAAATTTAAAAATTTTAAAAAAAATTGAAAATTTTAAAATTCATGTTGGATTCTCTGATAGAACTACTCGATCCTATTAGATAACTATTTTAATTCTCGATATTTAGGCAAAATTGGAAATAGGGTCGTCGACCGATTCTCGATCCGAACTGGTCAGTTTCAGTCTAATTTGCAAATTTTTAAAACGTAGTTATAATTTATAGGAAAAATTAGGCTTGTACTATAAAACTTTTATGGTATTATCCAATGGTGCATAGTTTGCAAATTTTAAGGTACATCGTTTTTTTCCTTTCTTTTTTAATTCCAATTTTACCTCCAATTTTTTATTTTGTGTTCTAAAATTTTGTTGAACTCTACGGTTGGAGAGCCCTAATTCTAGGGTGGTCTAATGTTTCAAACATTAAACTCGACAAAGGTTGGGCATTTCAACATTTGAAACATCAGACAGACCTTTTTTTTATTTCATTTCAATGGGATCTAATATTTTTGACATCAAATTTATTTTTTTTTATCTTTTTTTTTTATATAAACAATCTATCTGCTATTTGAAACATCAAACTGGCACCTATGATCTTTATCTTCTTCTTTTGTTTAGCTGCAAGATCGAATTAGGGTTTGAAATCCTAGCTAACATTGCGCTAGGACTCCATATCAAATACAATGCTCTAACCTTCCCAAGCTAACATTGCGCCAGGACTCCATGTCAAATACAATTCTTGTTTGTATTGTATTATTTTCTTGGTGGCTCTTTTGATTAAAAAGAGGGATGTGGCTTTTGTAGTGTTGGTTTACTCGCGCTCCATTTACTCCATGATGAGCTCAATAAATGAAGCATCTAGTGACATAAAAGAGTTTTATATGTAGTAGTGTTATTAGTATTGGATTGGTTTCCAAACTGGTAAGGCATTTGGTCCTGTCAACATTGATTCGAACAGCAGTTGATATATGTTTTCAAAAAACAAGAAAAAAAGGAATTATAGTTTAAAATTTTAAAATACCTTACAAACAAAATCATGTTTAATCCATCTGACTAGTTCAAACCGTTACAATTGGCCCAATATTAGTTTTGACCTATTTTCAACTTCTCCTAACTTTTTCTTTGACTGAACCAATCAAAGCGTCAGTTGGCAGTCCGACCAGACAAACGAGACGATCCAATCCAATCTTAGTAACTACTATATATAAAGCATTTCTATGTTAATAACTATGATACATGGGGCCTGCTTGATAACGGGAAGTACATAAATGGGAAGTTCCTCTGAAAGAAGTTACTGCAAGAAGTTCTGGGTTTCTGTGTTTGATAATCTGCTGAAATGTTAAAGAAGTTCTGGGTTTTTGTATTTGATAACTTCCTGGATGTTAAGTAAGTTCTAAGTATATGTGTTTGATAACATGTTAAAAGACTAGGAAGTTCTAAGTATTTGTGTCGCATTAGTTGTAGAAGTAATAGACAAGACGTGAAATGTTAAGATTGAGACCTAGATATTAGTTATTTATTTTTAGATTTTTATTTGTTTGGGATAAAATGTTAATTGAAAGTAAGTATGTTGGATTGAGAGAGACAGAGAGAGAGATAAATACTTTTATTGATGAGTGAGAGAATCGTCCTAGAGAGAGATATATATTTGTACAACAATTGAAGCAGATGCTGCATGATAACTTCATTGCACCTTAAAATTCAAGCAGTCTCTTGACAATCTCAAGCATAATCTCAATTAAAATATTGTGTACCAAATCATTAGTTTTCTAATCCATTGTCTTAAAATATAAATCAATATATTTTCTTAACTATTGTGGGTATACAATTTGTTGAGTCTTTTTACAATTATGAAGTGGAATAGGTTTTTAAATCTCATAAGCATGTAGTCGATGCCTTCTTCTTAAACCGAATACAAACTCTCTCTCTCTCTCTCTCTCACACACACACACACACACACATGCAAACTTATGTCAAGGCAATTATGGATTTTGTTTTCTGTATTCTATTGGACTGTGCTATAATAGCTTGAGCAGAACATACAAACACACATGCACAATTCATGCATCTATATACAAGCAGTAAGAAACCAACCCATTCAACAATAACCTGTAATAGCTTGAACACAACTTAGACATACATTCACCACTCATGCATCCATATCCCAACCTCCAAAACAAATATCATTCAACGATAAAACAACAATGGTGTTTATCCCACAATGTTCCCAACATTAAAAATAAAAATAAAATAAAATAAGAGACAACAATTAGAACTATAATAAAAACAAAGACTGGATGCTTAGGAAGACAATCTTGAGATGCTGACATGCCTTTAGGAAGACGTCAATACCTATTTCTTCCCCCTTTCACGTGGCTTCAATCCGAACAATCCGTGCCAAATATCTTCTCCAATTCATTGAAGTATATAGGCAATGACTTACCTCTATATTTTCTCACAAAAGTAAACTCATGTAAATAAAACACATTTATGTATTGAATTTGTGTAAACATTGCACTTCAACTTGCAAAACCACAAAGAAATATACAACAAATGTGTTTCAACTCACCGATACACTGAGTCCATATAGCATTCGACAATCACCATTCGATTAGCCTCATCCCAGCCAAAACCTAGTTGTCTCATAATTTGTTTTTACTTCTACGTACATTGATCCAAACTACTTGAACTTACTCTTCAGCCATTCCAAGTCATAAAAGTTTCCATAATTCTTTGCCATATACTCTTTCATCAGGTTCTATGCGCCTTTCTTGAAGCCCCGCACCCCCTTTCTTGACCTCTTTCAACAAGATATCAATGAATTGAGCCTCCTCTACATGGTTCCGCTAGCTCATATTGTTATAATAATCTTTGGCAGTTATAATAAAGCCTCGTTCATTTCTTTAGTAGGACAACTGCTATTAAGCTGATGCATGTCAACCAACATTTACATTCATGCATCCATATATAAGCATGTACAAAACCAGCCCATTCAGCAAAAACTTGTAAGAGCTTAAACATACATAATTGAAAATGCAATAGAATGAACACAACTTAATGACAAACTGTCACGACCTCGCCTCTTGACCCTACCGTACAAGCCGGAGGGCAACAAAGTGCGAGATCACGAGCAAATATAGCGAATTCCACTCAGGTGGGAGTGAGCTCAACCCATTGGAAAAGAAAGAAATCAGAGTAAACCATAAAAGAAAGCAAAAACTCCCACTAGAACCATAACAAAAGCTGGATAAATTAAAACCAAAAGCCATATAAAATATTCAGAATATTACAATTTGCCCAAGGCATCAAAGGCCCACCCACAAAAATACATAACTTCACAACAAAAACAATTATATGGCCAACGACCATCTAACACCTACAATCACAAGGAAGCTTTCTCTTCTAGCGCAGACCTTCAGTTCGCCGGTCACGATCACCACCCACCCATCCTTGATCTGCGGCTGTCAATCTATAAGGATGAGAGTAAACGGAATGAGCTATAAAGCCCAGTAAGTAGATCCAGTATCATGTGTTCCTGCCTATACACGATGGCTCATGGCTATACTCAAGATTCATATAAGTATCAATATAGAGTCATATATCACAATTATGTCACAATTATATTAGCCGTGTGTTGTGAGTGAATTCCTTTTATGGTGGAGCAATCCCAATTAGCTATCAAATCTCATATGAACTAATAATTAATTACATTCCTTCATCATAACATAGCATCATAATTACCAGTAAGCAAGCATAATTAGCAGATACTAACCAACTCAC
The DNA here is from genome assembly GCF_000471905.2 of Amborella trichopoda. The sequence continues at coordinate 2,097,781 of NW_006497498.1, forward strand.
TCCCTAAAATCACCTACTCCTGAAGTAGAAGCTCTATTTATCAGGCCAAGCCAATCTCATTGCTTTTACTCTGGATTGAAGACAATGACAATGAGTAAACCCATTCGTAATGCCTTCGCACACACGCACACAATCCTCAGCGTGCTTTGGGGCTTTTGATAGGCACTTTCCTTTCAAGACATAGTTCACTTTTCTTTTTGCATTACATAGAATTTTGGGGGGTGCGACTCTCATCATACACTCATCCTAACTCCCCTCCTATCATAGGGAGTTAGGGAAACTGCCGGCACCAGTTAGCAATGCTCAAAGCACGCCACTAGATCACATATTACTTCAGAAACACTTCACGCAGCTGCCAGCACCATCATTCACACAGTAGGTGCCCTTCCCAAACAAGCAGCTGCAGACACCGTCATTCACACATTAGGTGCCCTTCCCAAACAAGCAGCTGCTGACACCATCATTCACACAATAGGTGCCCATTCACACATATCACATAAGCAGCATATTGCTATGCGCATATATCATATCAAAGGCATATCAGACAGTTGCTGGCACCATCATTCACACAGTAGGTGCCCATTCACACATATCACATAACACTTATCATAATCATAACATATCACATTACACTACCAATGGAAGACCCATTGCATAGTGCTTCACACATTACTTATCATATCGTACTTTCATCATATCATAATGGGCTTTCATTTTATAACAAAGCATGTATGCATTTCATAACAAAACTAGTATTCCTCTCATAACAGAGTAGGTGTTCATTTCATAACAGAGCATGTATTTCTACATGTGTTCACATCATAATAGATTCCACTACCAATGGATGTCCCATTGCGTAGTGTTTCATATCACATTCACATCACACCTAATTGCAACTGTGTAGGTGCATACTCAAGCATTCATTCACTCATGCTTTGCTATTTTTCAGGAATTCAGGAGCATTCACAGTATCATAAGCAGGCATATTTACTGCCTAATGATAGATAATTTCAATCTCTTTATGAAGAATTTAAGATTTATACAGAAACATATAAATCAGTGCATCGCTTTTTGAATCATGCAACAGTTTGGGATTCACTACCATTTCCATCGGTGATATACATATGTGAAAGGAGGTATGATATCCAATTCGTAAGTAATTTCAACTTGATTTCATCATCAGCTTGAAGTAGACATATATATTTTTCAATCAAAAGAAACTTGAAGTTGTATGAGCATCATTTTGGTCAATCAAGAGCTCAATGTAAAATAGACTACAGTCCTGAAATTTTTGCAATTCCGGACAATAACATATCCCCATAAACAGAGGTGTAACTTCCAATCTATACTAAATTTTGATATGGCTTTAGAACCAATTTCAAAGTAGACACACATGTATTTCAAATGGAGGTGGTTTGAAAGCATTTGGACCTCGTTTGGCCAGCTAAATGCTCAGCACAACAGAAGTAACAGTTCTAGAATTTATTGAAATATGATAACAGTGACATACTCTCATACATCGAAGCATAGCTTCCAAATTAAAAGGGATTTCAATTGATATTAAGCCCCAAAATCAAAATAGACACACATATCTTTCAAATGGAGGTGGTTTGAAAGTATTTGGATGCTATTTGGTCAGTGAATAGCTCAGTACATTACATGTAATATTTCTAGAAATTACTCCAACTAATAACAGTGACATATTCTCACACACCAAAGCATAGGTTCCAAATTAAGAGGAATTTCAATTGAGCTTAAACACCAAAATCAAAATAGACACACATATCTTTCAAATGGAGTGGTTTGAAAGCATTTGGACACTATTTGGTTAGTGAATAGTTAATTTCAAAAACATGTAGAGTTCTTGGAAATTTCACAGCAAAGCTTTGGCATACACTATAGATTGATCAAAAACTCCCAAACCAGAATGGGTATTAACTTAAGACCTTTTTCATCTTAAATTAGATGGATATGAGTATTATTCCACAAATTTTCATAATCAACAAAAGTAATTTTAGTGCTCAATTTATCATGCAAATGAGAGCCTTAATCCTGAAAAAACAGAGCCCAAACAAGTACAAGTTTACTGACATGTAGCCACATCCCAATGCTCATACTATGCTTAAATCAAAACTAAGGAGACATGAATGTAAGATCCACTTACTGTACTAAAATGAGGACGTAAGGTGCTCTACATAGGTTCACTTCCAAATGCTAGGCTTCAGGGGATGAGTTATAGCTTTTTAGGCTCTCAAAGCTAGAAAGAGAGAGGGCGTTGGTGAGAGAGAGTAAGGAGAAGAGATAGAAGGCCAAAGACCCATGAGAGGTTGTGAGTTGAGGTTTAAATAGGCAAAACAAAGGGGGTGGTTCAGCATGCAATGACAAGTGGCTCACAAACAGTATGCAATTGACAAGTGGCTCTCAAAGCATCATGCAAATGACAAGTGGTCTTCCCCCCCTGGATGCAACTGTGCTCGGCAGCTACGCACGGTGGTAAGATCTCTCTGTTGCGCATGGAGACACACACTCTGCCATGCACGGCAGCATACACTCGCTGCCTCGCATGATGACAATCACGTACGGTGACACTTCTCTTCTTCTTCTTACTGTTGTGCGTGCTTACTACAGCGCGTATCACTCTCTCTCTTCTTCTCTTCACTGCCACGTGCGTTGGTCTCTCTTCTTCTCTTCACTACCACGCATGTCGCTCTCTCTCTTCTTCTCGTCACTACCGCATGTGACCCTCTCTCTTCTCTTTTCTCTCTGTTTTATACAGCAATAAACACTGTCGAGCAAAATTTTCTCTCTCTTCTTCTTCTTCTTCTTTCCTTTCTCCATCTTTCTTTCTTTCTCTCTCTTCTTTCCTTTCTCTCTCTTTCTTTCCTTCTATTTATTCTTCTTTCTTTTCTCTTCCTTACTTTCCTTCTTCTCTTTCTTCTTCTGTCCTTTCTTTCTCTTCTTTCCTTTCTCTCTCTTCTTCTTCTCTCTCTTTCTTCTCTCTCGTTTCTATCTCGCATGGCAGTGAATGCTGTCAAGCGTGACCCTCTCTTTCTTCTCTCTCCTTTCTGTCTTACACGGTAATGAGTGTTGCCAAGCGCGACCCTCGCTTTCTTCTCTCTCCTTTCTGTCTCGTACAGCAGTGAGTGTTGCTGAGCACGACCCTCTCTTTTTTCTCTCATCTTTCTGTCTCGCACAGAAGTGACTACTGCCGAGTGCGATGCTCTCTTTCTTCTCTCGCATTTATGTCTCGCACGGCAGTGCGTGCTGCCGAGCACGACCCTCTCTTTCTTCTCTCTCTATTCTGCCTCGCACGGCAGTGAGTGCTGCCGAGCGCGACCTTCTCTTTCTCCTCTCTCCTTTCTGTCTTGCATGGCAGTGTATGTCACCCAACATGATTTCTCTTTTCCCCTTTTCTTTCTTTGTTTCATCAGAGGGTAGGCTGAGCATTGGGCAACTGTGTTAGTCTCGACACTGAGCAACCTAGCTGTCGTGCTGGTCTCGTTATCGTGCCTGTCTAACTACCGCGTCCGATCAACTATTGTGCCAGACCAATCACCGTGGTAGTCCTGTTGTCGAGTTGCCTAGCCGTCGTGTCGGAATAATTACCAAGCCCATCTATCTATTGCACTAGATTAACCTCTGTGCTAGTCTTGCCATTGTGCCAGTCTAGTTGCCCGATTAAACTTCTCCCCCCCCCCCCTTTTTACATTAACTCATTCGCTCTCTTATATCTCACTCAATTCTCATTTTCATTACTGTAAAATATGTACTAAGGGTCCTTTGTCAAGAAGACGCCGGAAGGCTGTCGAATTGATACGAACTCGATCATGTCATTTTCCGTTTTTCTTTGAGTACACACACATGTGTGCGCTCACCCTATGATAAGGTGGGGCTTCAGGCCCACTTGTCTTGTAACCTAATGTGTGTGTGTGTGTGATTGCAGGAAAAGAAGAAATAGGACAAAGAAGGCGATTTTGAACCAGTTATAAGTCTGGGGGGAATTCCAACGTGATCTAAGAGGGGGCCTACGCTAGTTAGCCCAAGTTCGTCATGGACCCAGGTGAGATAAGTCCCACCTCACACCTTAATTCCTATCTCACCAGTTGGTATTCCTGCCCGTGTCTTCCTCACACCGTTCACGAGAGAGCGGTTTCAGATTCTGGTCCATATTGAACTCGAAGCCAAGCCACCAGGTCATCCCAACCTGAGGACGAGATCGAGGTACCTAACCAGCTTGACGACTCCACTGGAGACACACTACCCCATAGTCAAATCGTCCTTGTTTGGCTTGCCTTTCTTCTGTTTCCTATTCACTTTACACACACATGTCTTTAGGTTTGCCTAATTCTTTCATCCGAGTCGAGGATTTTCTGATCCCCGCACCTGTGACCTCACTTCAGGAGCAGGTTCTGCAAACCTCGTTCCTGACCTTTCTACTGAGCGTTGACCCTGTGTCACGCTTCCAGGTCTTGACCTGGGTTGGTTTGAGGAGGGACCCAAAAGTCCCTCGCTCCCTATCTCCTAGCCTTGGTGGACCCTCCACCAAAGCACCTTCCATGGGTGGCGCATTAGCCATCGCACACAACATGCACCCTGCTACAGGCAAGTCACTTGCTGGTCCTATTGCTCGGGGTAGCCGAAAGGCAGTCCCATCCCTTCCTTGCGCATGGCAGTCCAACTGACAATGCTTCTGTAGGTCGCTGTAAGGTCACCCCCCATGATCCACCACATCAGGCCCCTATAACAATGGGCTCGACACATGGAGAAGGAGGTCTTAAGGCCGCCATCTCCGACACACACATCAAGGCTCATGGACCACTCACTCGAGCCGCACTTCGGGGCAACCCTCAGGCCACTCCGAACCACTGTCCGGGTTCGGGTCCTTCTATACCTGGCCCTGTATACTTGATGCATACATATCACACATCTCGGGGCAGTCCTTTGATTGCGCTTAGCCGAGTACACAAGGGACGAACCCCTTGCCATTCCTCTCAGACATGCATGTTCACTTTGTGAGGGGTGGTCACTAAGCCATTCACTCACAAACACATGCTCGCAATCCTCAGCCTCTTAAGGCCCGTCCCATTGCTTGAGCTCTGGTTGACCCTCAAGTCACCTGGAACCTTTCTGTAAGTGGTGCACACGTGCCACCCCGACGGACAACTCCAAGCTCTCGACTGAAGGGTCACAGACAGTTGACTCCTGCCCCGTTCGTCCATTCTCCTCCCAACGAACTGCTCGAGACCTGATACTCAAAGGCCTTCCCCAAGAGTACCATCTTGAGAAACCCTCTTCAAACCGACCATATCTTCAGGGCCCACAAGAGAGCTCGGGGAAAGGCTCCCTTGGGTGACGAGGTCTTCTAGTCCTTGTCTCTCCCCAAGCCAAAGAAGATGCCTGAACTGGCCCCTTTTTGTGGCCCACATTCCCTTCCACATCTCATGGAGACGGCTCGCTCATGTTTAAAGAAAGTGGATCTTTCACAATCATGGTCCCAGTCTCAGTTTTAGAGATAAGTACACCAGAACTTGAGAGCCAAGCATGACTAAGGCCTACGAATAGTCCCAAGAGAAGAAGCCAGAACACACGGGGCAGGAAAGCTTGATGACCCCTTGGCTGAGAATCCCTTTCATCCACTACAAGTTGTAGTAGAATCTAAGATAGAAGAATCCTACATGGTGGTTAACATCGTAGGAGATGACGCAATCATGCAACACTTTCCGTCCCAAGAACGTCATGAACCGATCCTGAGTAGGTCAGCATACAAGGCTCGAACTCAGTCGGGGCATGCTGAACCCTTACTGACCGACTTGTTGCACTTAGCCCGGCATATGCACCAGACCTCGTCAATACAAGAGACCAATCCTTCTGAGGAATTTGTTAGCATAATGGTTGTTAACGGACCCAATGACGATCAAGAAGACCGCATCAATCGGTTCGAGGGCATGATTTGCAAGATGATGGAGAAGATTGACTTGATAGAGAGTACCCGACCTCCTGGAACTCATCTCACTAGGAAGCCAATTCTCCTCATCCGGCTAATTCGGTCCCAAGGCAGTCATCTCCTGCCCATGACCATTCCTCCTCTCCACATGTTTCTCAAACTGATATTGATGCCATGGTCCCTATAGTTTGCGAGGAAGGCAGATCCCAGGTATACAAGCTACGACCCTCTATCAGAAACCCTACCCATCTTATATCGACCAGCCCCATTTCCCCCAAATTACCAGAAGGGGAAACTCCTGCTCTTTAACGACACAAGTTCGCCTCACCAGCATATCGCCCACTTCTATTCGGCATGTCAAGAGACGACAGCTGATTGGATACTTCTTCTCCGTCAGTTTATTGAAACCCTTGACGAGCCAGCGTTCAAGTGATATGCTAGACTTCCACCGAACTCAGTGCAGACCTGGGAAGAAATGGAACAATTGTTTTACAAGTGTTTCTATGTGGTTGAGAGAGAAGTTCAGATTATCGAACTTCTCACATTGACCCAGAACCTAGATGAGCAAGTCGATCAGATCATAGTAAGATGGAGAGACTTACTTGCATACCAAGTTAGCCCTATGCCAGAAATAGATGCAGTCCAAACATGTGTGCGCAACATGCAGCCGGAAATCTCCCTGCATGTTGAAGCATCAAACTTGACCTCTATATCGGACCTAATTTCCAAAGCAGCCTGAATAGAGAGTCTCTTTAAGCATCATGGCAAGCTTCAAACTCCAGCATCAAGTGGAGAAAGCAATCGGAGTTCAAACAATAGTCGTGCAATTCTTGGGACAGTCAATAAAAAAGTGTGATCAATGTTGTAGTCACTATGTCAGACCCCAAGAAGGCTTCACCTCAAACCCTGGATTTCCCTAAGGGGGTGAACCCTCCAAATGCTCAAGGGACACCTCAGGCAGGTCAGAAAACCCAGTCCTACAATAAGGTGCCTCCACCTCGAAATCTCTATGGGAAGGATTACTGGGAGGAGCAGAATAAAAAAGTATATAGTTTTAATAAGGAGTGGGTTCCGGCTCTACTCCAAATGTTGGTTGAACAACATATGATTACCTTGCCTGAGGTGAAAAGGCCAGAAGACGCTGACTTTGCCAACCACAAGAGGTATTGCACATATCATAGAATGTTGGGGCATCCTGTTCAAGACTGTGTCACCATCAAAGACCACATCGAGGCTTTAATTCAAAAGGGGCAGATACAGCTTGATAGCCTCAAGAAGGCATTTGGGGCAGTTGAAGCGTCTCACATGGAAACGATTCAAGAATAAGTTGAGCAAGTATATCGGCTTGATGAGCTAACACCAAACCTTCTTTGGGCACTATTTTGCATGATGCTCCTTTTGGGATCATCACACCAAAGCCGTCCCCACACACATCCAATTCTAGTGATGACGCTAAAAGCTACTTAGATTGGTCCAATTTGAGTGATGACCTTAAAAGCTCTCCCCCTTCTTCTATCCCTAACTCTTTTAGCCGCTCTTCTTCTGCTAACACATCTTCTGCAAGATCATCACACAAACGCCCAAACTTTGAGGCTTTTAACAAGGACCTGAAGAGTTGCAATATTAGCAGGCGGCATCAAAAGCAGCTGAAAATGGCGGTAGCCCAAGGAGCCAGCTTCCTGTTAATTGCTGATGCCTTGGCATCTAGAGTCAATGTAAAGCCTCCTCCTGCTATCAAAGAGCTTCCCAAGCGGAGCAAGAATTGTATGGCCAAGAAACCTCAATAGCCCCCTGAGCTCGACTTTAAGCAGAGGATGAGAGAATCAAGAGGGTAGCGCTTCCATTCTCACGAAGCATGCCACATCGTGCAAATCTTTGAAGCAGTGACCAACACTGATCCGATCAGTCTCAGGTTAAGCAAGAAGTTATAGCCACCTGTGCAGAAGCCAAAGATTTTGAAGTACCCTGGTCCGCCACTCATCCCATACCCTAATACACCGACCAATCTGCCACTTCTTAAAATTCCCATGATCACATTTGATTCCAAACCCTAGACCTCTATCAACCTTCATTTTACCAACACCTACCCTTATTACCTAATCCAACCAGCCCACACCAAACTTTGCTAGACCTGGCCAGTCGATATCAAGTCTAGTAGCGCAACCTTTACCTACTCAACCCTCACAAACTCCCCAGTCCACACTAGTTGAATAACAAAAACAGTCGGTACCCGAAAACCAACCATCATCATCTAAGCCTACCTTACAACCTGTTGTCTCATCAAAACCCGTGGCGGATCCAAAAGTATATGGAAATCCTGATCATGAAAACAAGAATGATGTCGTGGTTGTATCTATGACCACCAAATCTCATGGTCTCCCTCTCATGTTCTCTGAGTCCAGTTCTTCCCAGTTGACTCTTGAGGTTCAAAATTCAATGTCTCAATCATATGCACTCTCTCTTCTTGAAGCTGATCCCTCATCAAATAAACAAGCAGAAGAAGTAGCCACCATGCTCTACACTGTCAAAGCCCAATTTGAGGTCGAGATGTCAAGAGAGTGGGTACTCACTAGCTCTAAATTTGGGGCATTCGAGGTTAATGAAAGATCCTCTGGATCGTCGAATAATTATGAAGTGGAGGTTCAAGAAGCCCCTGAAGAGTGGGAAGAAGGTGGACAAGCCACAGCTGACGAGCTCGAGGAGACAAACTTGGGTGACGAGAATGACCCAAGGCCAACTTTTATTTCAACTAATATGTCGCCTGATGAAGAAGATCGTTATGTTACCTTCCTATGGGCAAATCGAGACATCTTCACCTGACACTATAAGGGGATGCCCTATCTTGACCCCCAAGTCGCAGTACATCGACTTGGCATTGACCCATCCTTCAAACCTATGAAGCAGAAATCAAGAACGTTTTGGCTTGATCTTGAAATGCAGATAGATGCTGAGGTAACTAAGCTCAAGGAGGCAGGTTTTATTCGGGAAGTCAAATACTCGAAATGGCTCATCAATATTGTGCCAGTTAAGAAGAAGAATGGGCAAATCAGAGTCTGTATTGACTTCTGTGATTTGAACGTTGCTTGTCCAAAGGATGATTTCCCATTGCCGTTCACAGAAATGCTCATCGATTCCACAACCCATTGCCAGATTTTATCCTTCGTGGATGGATATTTAGGGTACAACCAGATAAGGATGACACCAGAGGACGAGGAGGCCACCGCCTTCCTGACCCCCAAAGGATTCTTCTCCTATGTAATGATGCCATTTGGGTCGAAGAATGCAGGTGCCACTTATCAGCGAGCAATGACCACCATTTTTAAAGATATGCTCCACAAGGAGGTAGAACGTTATGTAGATGACTTGGTGGTGAAGTCCAAGGAGAAGGAGGATCGCATGCATGACCTTGAGAAGGTGTTTGAAAGGCAACGCCTTCATCAGCTCAAAATGAACCCCCCGAAATGTGCCTTTGGCATATGTTCATGAAAGTTATTAGGGTTCATTTTTAGGTATCGGGGGTTGGAGATCGAGCCTTTCAAGATCAAAGCGATTCGAGTAATGCCATCGCCAACGATGCTCCAAGAACTTCGGTCTCTTCAAGGCCAGCTTGCTTATATTTGGAGATTCATTTCCAATCTCTCAGGATTGTGTAAACCTTTTACACACCTGTTGAAGAAGGACTCTCCTTTCATATGGGATGAGGCATGTCAAGCCACCTTAGATGACATCAACCAGTATTTGTTACACCCCCTAGTACTCTCCATGCCAGTGTTAGGAAGGCTCCTCATTCTCTACATGACCACCCTCGACAACTTGCTTGGTGCACTCTTGGCACAAAATAATGAGGGAGGAAAAGAAGTCGCTCTGTATTACCTCAGCCGCAGCATGTAAGGGGCTGAAAAGAATTACCCACCGATCGAGAAGATGTGCTTGGCTTTAATCTTTGTGGTCCAAAAGCTTCGTCATTATCTCCTTGGTCATGAGGTGTAGCTTATTTCGAAAGCTGACCCCATCAAGTTCCTCATGACGTGCCCTTGCCTCTCAGGACGCTTGGCTAAATGGGCACTATTACTATTGAAGTTCGACATCAAGTACATGTTGCAAAAAGCCGTGTACCGAAGGAATCTCCCCTGTCAAGTGACCTCCCTGATGAGGAAGTGTTCTGCACCGAGTTAGTTTATGATTGGAAGATGTACTTTGACGAGGCTTTTCGATCTGAACGAGGTGATGTTCGAATAATATTATTAACCCCGCAAGAAGGCGTCGTTCCCTTGTCCTTCTCCCTTGCAAAAGCTGATTCGCACAACAAGGCTAAGCATCAGGCCCTCATAATAGGGCTTGAGGTTGCTTTAAATCTAGAACTGGATCGATTAGGCATTTTTGGCGACTCTAAGCTGGTAATACGGTAACTCAAAAGGGATATATGATGTGAGGAAAGACAACCTATCATGACACTACGAAAACTTTGATGGAAAACCTTGATGATTTTTCCTTAGGGCATATCCCTAAAAGGATAAATTCCCATGCTGATGCCCTTGCCAAGCTCGGTGCCACTATTCAAATATCCTTGAAGGAACCCATGCCTATATGGGTAGCGGAATGGAGACACATTGAGTTAGTTAGAGAGTTCGATGGGGATGAAGAAAGGATTATTTTTCCAGAATACCCTCCTTATACATTCCGGGCACTTCTCACTGCTAAGGATTCTCTTGAAGTTGAAAAGAAGGCGAACCAAGACCATAGTGATAAGTCCGAAAGACGAGAAGAGGAAATCATTGGTCCAATATGTGCTGAGATTGAGCAAGTTGAAGATTGGAGGGAGCCGATAATCAACGTTCTTAAACATGGTTGGTTACCGGAGGATCGCATTGAGCGCAACAGTATATGAAGAATGTCCACCAAATACACTCTCCTTGATGGAGATGCTCTCTTTCGACAATCCTTCGATGGTATCATTCTCCGATGCGTTGACATGAAAGGGGCGAAACAAGTACTGGAAGAAGTACATGTCGGGATCTGTGGCCTTCATCAGTCTGGTCCTAAGCTCTATGAACAGATACGCTGGTTAGGGTATTACTGGCCATCAATTGTTGCAGATTCGTTATCCTATACCAAGAGGTGTCAAGTGTGTCAGATACATTCAAACCTCATTCACCAGTCACCAGAACCTCTGCATCTTATGGTGATGTCATGGCCCATTTCACAATGGGGTATGGATATTGCCAGACCCATCGACCCTCCCTCTACATTGGATCATACTTTCTTCTTAGCTGCTACGGATTACTTCTCCTAGTGGTCCGAAGCAATCCCTCTCAAGCATGTCCCCGGAGAATCAGTAGCTAACTTTATGTGACATCACATCATTTATTGATTCGGTGTGCCTGATCAGATCATATCAGACAATGGACCCCAGTTCAAGAGTCAGCACATTGATCAATTGGCTAACCAATTTGGCTTTAAGTGGAAGTACTCTACTATGTACCATCCTCGAGCAAATGGTTTGGCTGAAGCTTTCAACAAGACCTTTGTAGCGTTATGAGGAAATTAGCGTCAAAGACAAGAAAAAATTGGCATGAGAAGCTTTCAAGGCTTTATGGGCTTATCGCACCACGACTCGGAGTGCCAATGATTCTACTCCCTATTCCTTAGTTTATGGGAGTGAAGTGGTGCTACCCCTCGAGATCCAACTTCCATCGCTTCGCATTGCCATACATCATGATATGACAGATGAAGAACAAGTGAAGTTATGTTATCAAGAATTAGATGCACCTGATGAGAAGAGACTAAAAGCTCAACAAAACCTTGAGCTCCACTAGGGGAGGATGAAGAGGGCTTTTAACAAGTCAGTCAAAGTCCGCTCATTTACTTGTGGTAATTTGGTTCTATCAGTAAAAAGGTCGATCGTTATGCATGGACAACGTAAAGGAAAGTCTGAGCCAAAATGGGAGGGCCCTTTTATAATAAAAAAGGTGTCCCCAAATGGAGCATATGTATTAATTCATCCTGATGGGAAGGATGAAATGCCCCCTATCAATGAATGTTACCTAAAAAGATATTACCCATTACGGTCTCGGAAGCAAGACTTTAAAAGTGCCTTCAGTCATGGTGTATGACTCTAAAAACACACACCACTTTGACGGTCTCGAAGGTAAGACCCTAAACATGCCTTCAAGTCATGGTGCATGACTCTAGAAACACACCACTATGAAAAGGAAAAGGAGACAACTAGTGGAAACAAGCCAATTTTTCATTAAGAGAAGTTGCAGGTTACAGATACAACTTTTCATTACAAGTGCAAAATCTCAAAATTGAAGATGTTGGCTAGCAGCGTTGCTCTTGCATCCGAGGAAAAGAGAAGAGGTTGATTGTCAGTGTAGCTCTTGCATCTGAGGAAATGAGAAGCGGCTGATTGTCAACGTTGCTCTTGCATTTGAGGAAAAGAGCATGGTTGTTCACTAGTGATTGCTCTAGCATCAGAAGAAATGAGAAGGGTTTTAGATCGAGTATATCATACATACAAAGCAGACTTCTCTGGCAAGGAATTGGCTTGTGATGGAGAGCATGCCCTGTTCGCAGTAAGTGCCCTTCCACAAAACAACATGGAGTTCACAATTGTGCTTGAGGATTTGGGTTCCAAACTAGATGGGATTCCCTCTAACTGGGTCACCATCAATAAAGTTACCAGTTCCAAAGTCCCCAATCCTCAGAAGGCTCTTCAGCAAATGAATACTCTTAAAAGTTATTTCCAACCGATATGGATGCTGCCCCTTTTGAGTAACAGTCCAAGCTGTCGGGCACGCTAAGCTGCCGTTCGTGTTTGGCAGTCACTGTCGAGCACGAAAGCCACTGTGTGTGCTTACTATCACTCATATTTACTAAGAAATGTTCATCGCTATGCATGACCATTGCCGTGCACGACTACTCTCGTGCATGACTATTGCCGAACACACTCGCTACTGTGCACAATTAGCCATCGAGCCCAAAAACTTAATGAGTGTGTTCCTTTGCATGTGCACGTTCCCCACGTGTCCTCACACGATGCTTCAGCTACCTAGTGGCCCTTCGTCTGCCGGTGACCTTTCAATTGCCTGACCCCTCGACTACCCTACAACTTGTCGGCCGCCTGGTGACCCTTCGTCTCCTTGTGACTTTATAGTTTCCTTGCGACCTTTCAGCTACCTATGATCCTTTGATCACCCCCGAAAACCTGCAACTGTCCGACTTCCCTTGCTGGAACTCCCTACACACCTTGTCGAAAAACCCCTGCCTCACTGCTGAGCCCTTCATTCTTCTTCCTGGTGCTTCCCTGCTGTTGGAAAACCATAGAGAAGTCTTCTCAAAACTTCTCACCGAAGCCTCTTCCCTCCCAGGACCTGCTGGAGAACGTGCTCCTCGTTGGAAAACTCTTGCGAATTCCTGGTAACTCACGATCCTCTCTTCCCTTCACTAGAAAATGCATTGTAAATGGGCGGGACCCTTTGTTTTGTCTTCCCTTTGTCGAAAATCCCTGTGCATGCTCGTCGGAAGTCCCTCCCTTTTCCGAAAACCTGTACGTGCAACCACCGAGGTAGCACAAGCTTTTTACTAAGTTAAAAAGTGAAAAGTGGGGTTTTACCCCCTCTTATAGCTAGGGCTTCCCAAAGCTGCCCCGTGCAAAGTGGAAATCCTAATCCAGTCCAGAAGGCCAAATGGCGACAGGCTTGGCTGGGTCAGGTCAAGGCCCCAAGCTCAAAGTCTAGCACGTTGCTGCCGACTGTGTTCCCTTGTTACCTGTTGCTGTCGAGCGCGTTCATCTAACTACTGAGCGCGTTCGTCTTGCTGTCGAGCGCATTCATGTTGCCATTGAGCACAAACCCTTGCAAAATGCTACCGTCGAGCGCGTTCATCTGTCAAGTGCTACCAAGCACGTTCCCCTGTGAAGTGCTGTCGGGCGCATTTCCTCTGCAACTACAGTCGTGCACGCTCTACGCCATGCATACCCTATGCTCGTTGCTGTGTCTGCATCACTGCCGTGCACGCATCACTGCCGTGCGCGCATCACTGTCGTGCGCGCTTTGCTACCAAGGGCACCTGACTTCCGCAAATCACCGCTAAGTGTGTTCATTGTCAAGCACACCCTTTTGACCTCTACATCCACACCTTTTACATGCGTCTCTACGCATGCCTTCCTTAGCAGGCCCATTCGTGTGCGCATCGGTAAGGCTCGACCTCATCACCTTTCAACCCCACTGGAGTCACACTCATCCGCAGGGAGTTACACCCACTTCCTAATCCCTAGTGAGTCCGCTTAAACCTACCATCCTCACTAAGCCACCTTCAATCTAAACCCACTGCCCATAAATGGTCTCGGTCGTTTCACCTTCAGTGAGTTAGACCACCATTTGCAGGCCCATTCCCCATGGAGACTCATCCACTTCACATCTCCCAGTGAGTCCGCCCCTCATTTGGCGACTCGCATACACGGTGACTCCCGTCACGGGCCAGCTGTATGACCCTAAACTATAGTCCATGTTCTGGCCGCATGATGTTAAACTGCTTTGTGCAATGATCCAGCTATATGACCCTAAACTATAGTGTACATCCTGGCTACATGACGTTAAACTGCTTTGCGCAACGGTCCAGTTGCATGACCCTAAACTATAGCACACGTTCTGGCCGCATGACGTAAAACTGCTTTGCCAGGTCCTGGTGACATGACCTTAAATACGCATCGATACACATTTTTACCACCTTCTCCATTTCCTCCCCAGCGAGTCCATCTCCCTAACCCGTTAAGAACTCACAACATTCCCCAGTGAGTCATACCCACACTCAAAAAATGACAGTAAGCTATTCCATCATCCATACTCAGCGACAGTTAATGGGACACCATTATCCACCTTCCATCCAAACACAATCCATCATTCACAGACAGACCAGTCTCGTGCCATCTTCACTAAGTGAGTCAAACCATCACCATACTCACCCTATGGCCTCCACATATCGTCATCCATCTTTTATCGCGATCCAAATGAATGACCTTAAACTATAGTGTACATCTGGTTGCATGACATTAAACTGCTTTGCCCAGGTCCGGAGGCATGACCTTAAACATTCCCCCACAAAAACAAAAAGAAATAGGCATGGTGTAAAGCCGAAAGGGGAACGTCATGAATAAAAATAACGGACGGGCATGGTCATGAAACCATGAGTAAGAGTTTTCTGTAAATAAAAATCAGGCACAGTGAAAACCCAAAGGGCACCATGAGTAACAATGGAAAGAAAGGCAGACATTGCCGTCAGGTCATGTGCAAAAGAGCCTAAATAAAAAAGAGGCTGGTGAAAATTGTCTCTACGGCACCGCTTCCCCTGTCTCAGCAAAAACCCGAAACGACGCTCGGACCAATAAGCAGGTTGATGCAGTGTCGGCCACCATAAGCCCCTTCAGCCAGCATTTCAAGAAAATCCTTGATAGCAGAGCATCCTATTATCGGGACCCAAAAACAAATCATTCAGCCATACGTCTAATGGTGTGTTGACATTAAAATCATCCCTCTATATCCCACACAGGCAAGCAACTGTCAAATCAGGTCAATACCTGCCTACAGCAACCAAAGTGAAGACAACTGAGGCCGCCTCGCCAAAATCCCTCGATTGGGGAAATGCCACTAAAAACCCTCGATTGGGTTCAAAAGATAGGGCCCACAAAGGTACCCTTCTTCTCAAAGCAAACTTGGTGTAGCAGCAAACAATGCCACCAACAAGTCTAATAAGGGTGAAGACTTTAAAAGCATCTCATATGTCCAACATGGGTGAGGACTTTAATCACATCGCTTAAAAGTCTCCACGTCTAGGGTAAGCTAACCAAACCCTCAGTTGTCTAAGTGCCTTGGTCACCCCTACGGAAAGCAACTTTGCACGAGTATCCCTTTGACATTCGTGTGATCTGGTGACTAGGAAGAAAACTGAAGTCGGAGGAACAATTTTGTTCTGAATGTTGTACTTCTCGCTTCTCTCAAAGCACGACATTCGTGTGGGGCAAGCTGTTTGAGGTCATTTTCCATCACTTGTATCTCGATGAGAATAAGAAGAGAGCAGTACATGGCCTAGGTCTGCGGGTGCCAAAATGCATGTGGACTACAGAAGCCGTACGACAATAAGCACTGATCTGAAGTAAAGATTCCAACAGTCTTAGAATGGCCTGAGAACGTATAATAATGTGGCTAAGGGTCTCCTAAGAACACTTGCCAAGTTTCATCGAAATCTGAAGAGTTTTAGGAGTATAGACGTCAAAAAAGTTTCGGGAAATCTTGCCTCTATCATGGTGAAAATAGGATTTGAACTACAACACCATTATCAGAGAGTAAAATGGTCTCTAAACTATCATCATTGGATTCAAAATGGTTAAAAACCCATAGGTGCTGATTTTAGGCGCATTCCAATGCCTTTAGAGAAAGTTATGACCACATTACCCAAAATGGGTAGGCCGTACACTATTATTACAGTACGCCCTCGGCCAACCAGTTCCATTAATGGAAACTATGCATCACTAATTCGGGGGCAAACTTCACTTGGTCATATCTTCTTCTTCTCGAGTCAGATCGAGCCCAAATTTTGAGAGCACATTCGTCTCGTTGACCTGGTCAATTTGATATGTTACACGCACAATGACATGATCCGCGTCGGGAGAAATCAAAGAGAGAAGTTCACCGGAAAAACCCAAAAGTTGCAAGAAAATTCCAGCCACGTGTCTCGCAGATCAAACTCCCATATCACAACAGTCGCACTTTGCATCGACCTCAAACCAGACTCATTATGGGCACGAGGTCAGAGGCTTCACTGACCCAAACCTTGCATGTGATGGTCTATCAAATTCAACGCATGATGAGTTCAAAGTTACTACAATTCCAGTCACCGGAGTCCAAACTCCGACCGAAGTTTCCCAATTTGGAAAATTGTCATCCAAGCATCAAATCAAGTCGTTCTTTTTACAGAACGATCGTGGAAACTTGTTCATCACGCTACAATAAATAAATCAACTAAAAACATTGAGAAACGGGCTGAATCTTAAAATTAAGATTGCATGTTTGTTCATGTTTGCCACGTCAAGATCATGGTTTGAAACTCAAATCCATGGCCCGAAATTGGTAGAAAAATGATCATCTTCTTGAGCTCGTCAAGAAAACAGTAATCTTTCGACCGAATGGTGACCAGAAATGCCCCGAATCAACCAAACAAAGTTCGCACGATTGAACGGCCACTATAGGAACTTATTTGGAAATACCTAGATTGTTGGTGCAGGGACAAAATCGTCATTTTGACCCATTTTCTTAGATTTTCTTTAATTCTTTTAATAGTTTTAGTCATCCTCCCATGTTTGGGTAGGTTTTCTATATAAGCATATACCATCTATTGTACAAAGGCCCCACTTTTTGCTTAAGAAAAATTCTATCTTCCGTTCACTGTTGGGTCATGTTTGAGAGAGAGAGAGGAGAGAGAATATTTTTAGTTGGTACTCTTGAGCTTAAGGTGATTCTCTCTTCTCCCTCTTTCTCTCTCTTCCCTCTTTCTCTCTTCTCTCTCATCTCTCTCTCTCTTTTTTTCTCTCTTTTCTCTTTCTCTCTCATCTCTTTCTCTCTCATTTCTCTCTCTTCCTCTCTCTTTCTCTCTCATCCGCTCTCATTCTCTCTCTTCTCTCTTTCTCTCTCTCTTTTGTCTTTATCTCTCTTCTTTATCTCTCTTCCTTCTCTCTCTTCTTTATTTCTTCTCTCCTTTTGTCGTGCATGATAGTGGATACTACCGAGCACGAATTTCTCTTTCTTCTTTCTCTTCTCTTTTCTTTCTTTCCTTTGTTTCTCACGGCAGTGCACACTGTAAAGCATGATCTCTTTCCTCTCTCTTCTTTTTTTCTTCTCTTTCCTCCTTCTGTCGTGCACGACAGTGAATGCTGCCGAGCACGAGTGTCTCTTTCTTCTCTCTCTTCTCTTTCTCTCTCTTCTCTCTTTCTCTCTTTTTCTCTCCCTTATATCTTTATCTCTCTTCTTTCTCTTTCTTCTTTCTGTCTCTTCTTTCTTTCTTCTGTCATGCACAGTAGTGGATACTACCAAGCACAACTTTCTCTCTCTTTCTTCTCAGTCTCGTACGACAATGACTGCTGTCGAGCGTGACCCTCTCTCTTCTCTTTACTCTCTGTTTTGCATGGCAGTAAACACTGTCGAGCATTTCTCTATCTTCTTCTTCTTCTTTCCTTTCTCCACCTTTCTTTCTTTCTCTCTCTTCTTTCTTTTTTCTCTCTTTCTTTCCTTCTGCTCTTTCTTATTTTTTATTTTCCCTCCCTTGCTTTCTTTCTTCTTCTTTCCTTTCTTTCTCTTCTTTCCTTTCTCTCTCTCTTTCTACTCCTTTCTGTCTCGCATGGCAGTGACTGTTGCTGAGTGCGATCCTCTCTTTCTTATCTCTCCTTTCTGTCTCGCGGCAGTGAGTGTTGTCGAGTGTGACCCTCTCTTTCTTCTCTCTCATTTCTGTCTCATACGACAGTGAGTGCTACTGAGCATGACCCTCTCTTTCTTCTCTCTCCTTTCTTTTTCGCACGGCAGTGTGCTGCCTAGCACGACCCTCTCTTTCTTTTCTCTCTTCTATTTAGCATGGTAGTGAGTGCTACCGAGCGTGACCTTCTCTTTCTCCTCTCTCCTTTCTGTCTTGCACGACATTGTATGTCACTCAGCATGATTTCTCGTTTCCCCTTTTCTTTCTTTGTTTCATCAGAGGTAGGCTGAGCCTTGGGCAACCTTGTTAGTCTCGACACTGAGCAGCCTAACCGTCGTGCCAGTCTCGTTACAATGCCTGTCTAACTGCCGTGTCAGATCAGCTATTGTGTCAGACCAATCACCGTGATAGTCCTGTTGTCGAGCAACCTAGCCGTAGTGCTGATATAATTATCGAGCCCGTTTAGCTGCCGCACTAGATTAACCTCTGTGCTGATTTGTGCTAGTCTAGTTTCCTGATTAAACTTCTCCCCCTTTTTGCACATGTACTCATCTGCTCTCTTATTTCGCACTCAATTATAGTTTTCATTACTGTAAAATACGTATTAAGGGTCCATTGTCAAGAAGAAGTTGGAAGGCTGTCGAATTGATACGAACTCGATCATGTCGTTTTCTGTTCTTCTTTGAGTACACACGCATGTGTGCGCTCACCCTATGTCAAGGTGGGGTCTTCAGACCCACTTGTCTTGTAATCTAATGTGTGTGTGTGATTGCAGGAAAAGAATAAAAGGCCAAAGAAGATGATTTTGAACTGGTTATAAGTTCGGGGGGCATTCTAACGTGATCTAAGAGAGCACACACGTGAGTTAGCTTGAGTGCGTCACTGACCCAGGTGAGGTTAGTGTTTGAACACATTTTTCAGCACCTTAGTCTTTGATGCGGAATAAAGAGGAAGTAGGTCAATAAAGCCTACAAAATAGTGGAAATTTTGATAGTCTCAAAGTGACTTCAAAACTAGTCATGATCTTCATCAGCACTCCAAAAGTCCACTTTCCAAGTTTCATCGCGATCAGACATGTCTAATGAAGTGAACACAAAGAAACAATTTCGAAAAAATTAGCCTCTAGCACCCTGAAATGGACCCGTAACTAAAACTATATTTTTGGTGCATCAAACAGCTATGGGACCACCATCATTGGATCCGACACAGTCGAGGTCAAGTTTTGGCTTAATCGGACACTCCAAGACAAAGTTATGGGTAAAATACCAAAAGGGGGTAGGCCGCACACTATTCTTATGTGGCCACCTCGCACCAAAGCACCATTAAAGTTGACTGTTTTTACAGCCACTGACAGTAGCTTTCGAGGCCTATATCTCACTCGTTCCAAGTCGAATCACTCTCAAATTTTGTGAGCATGTTCGTCTCATCAAGACGAGCGTTTTGATGTGTGGTATGGCCCATGACGATGCCCGAGCAAGGAGAAAAACTAGAGAGAAGTTGCTGATACGTGAAGAAAATTACAGAAAATTCAGCGGCAGCACGCCTCACTCGAGCGGCCAAATCATGGTGCTCGCATACCCGATCGAAATAAAACCAATTGAATTATGTGCGTAAGGTCCGTGGCTTTCTTCGGTCTAAACTCCGCATATGATGAACGGTTGGATTTCACACATAGAAACGTCGAAATTGCTGTAAATTCCAGTTGTCGAATTTCAAGATTCCGGCAAAAAACTCAGGACAACAAAATCTTCATCCGGATATGAAATCGAGCCGCATTTATTACAACATGATCATGACAGCATACTTAGTATGATTCAGCAAAGAAACTAAAGAAAAACATCAAGAAACGCACATTATCGATTCAAAGTTTTCAAAATTCAAGCAAATTTCAAGTCTCATGATCGTGGCTCAAAAACATGATTCATGGCTCGAAGTTGGTATCAAAACGATCACCATGCCAAGCTCTATAAGAAAACAATCATCTTTCGATCAAACGGGCTTCAAAACAACCCCGGATCAGTCATCGAAGATCATGCAAGTTCCTTGGCAGCAGGATGGACTGTTTTGAAATTCCACACATTGTTAGGTTGGGGTAAAACAGTCCTTTTACACCCATTTTTAGAATTTATTTTAATTCAATTAAACTATAATTATCTTTAATTTTAGCTAGTTTTGGGCATCCACCCAAGTTTGGACCCAATTCTATATAAACATGCAAAGCCTAATTACAATAGGACCTTCGGTTCATTTGACAGAAATATCAATAAAGTTTCAATTTCTTCTTGAGTTCATGGGTGTGTCTTCGAGAAAGAGAGAGGAGAGAGAAAAAAATGGTCGGTACCTTTTGGTAAGGTAACTTTCTCTCTCCTCCCCTCTTTCTCTCCTCTCCTCCTCCTCATTTTTATCTCTCTCTCTCTTCTTCTCATCTCTATCTATATCTCTTCTTCTCATCTTTATATTTCTCTCTTCTCCTTCTCATCTCTATCTCTCTCTCTCTTTTTCTCATGTTTATCTCTTTTCTCTCTCTTCTTCTCATCTTCTATCCCCTTCTTTTGACACAGTTGATGAAGTTCAGCACCGACTGCATCCCTTCTCTCTCCTTTGTCTAGCCCAGTTGGAGAAGCTCAGCACCGACTGTATCCCCTCTCTTTCCTTTATCTAGCCCAGTCGATGAAGCTCAGCACCGACTGTGTCTTCTCTCTCTCCTCTGTCTAGTTCAGTCGATGAAGCTTAGCACTGACTATGTTCTCTCTATTTTCTTTGACTAACACAACTAGTAACACTCAGTGCCGACTGTGTTTTCTCTCTCTTCTTTGTCTAACACAGCTAGCAATGCTCAGCTCCAACTGTGTTCTTTCTCTCTTCTTTGACTAACACAGCCAGTGACGCTCAGCGTCGACTGTGTTTTCTCTCTCTTCTTTGACTAACACAATCGACGACGCTTAGTGCCGACTGTGTTTTCTCTCTCATCTTGATCTAACACAGCCGACTATGCTCAACGTCGACTGTGTCCTCTTCCTCACCTTTGTTTAATACAGCCGGTGACTTCTAGCGCCGTCTATGTCCTCTTTTTTCTCACACTCTTCTCCTCCTTTCTTTCTCTTCCTCTCCTTCTTTCTATTTTCTTCTTTTTCTTTTATCTTACTTCTCATTCTTTCTTTATGTTCTTCCTTTTTTTTTTTTGTTATTTTTCCGTTTGATTAAAGAGGAGTTGAGATTAGCCTATCATGGTAGTCTTGTCGTCTAACAGTAATATCATTGTGCCAGAATTACTGTGCCGGCTTTATTGCCATGACATACTAATCATCATGTCTAGCAAGTCAGTATTAGTACTGTCATCTAGTAGTAACTCTGTTGAGCCAGTTTGAATTACTGAGCCCGTTTTACTACCACGTCAAGCCAATTACCAACCAGCTTAGTCACTGTGCTCATCTCCCCACCTGGTTAAATTCTTCTCTCCCCCATCTTCCTTCACTTATTCTTCTCTTCTTCTTATGAATGTACATGTCTGCGTGCATTCACCAAAGAGACAAAGTGAGGTCTGTTGACCTACCTGTCTTATAACATTTTCCATATATGGGTGGTTGCAGAAAACAGGATAATACAGGCTAAGGGAAGCGATTTTGAACTAGTTTTACAATTGTGGGGCTTTCCTCATGATCTAAGAGGGCGCCCATGCCAGCCAACCCGAGTAAATCCCGAACCTACCTAAAATTCCTCTCTTATCGGTTAGTAATACTTTTCCTTATTCTCGAACGAGGTTCCCGAGAGAGTGATCTTAAAAGTCTCGGGTCTCCCCTGAAACCCGAGAAGTGTGCCGCCCGATCATCCTAATTCGGAGGGCAAGATCGCGGCACCTAACCAGTTTGGCGACTCCACTGGGGACTTACTACCCCTTAGTCGGATTGTACTTGTTGGTTAGTTTCTCCTTTTTATTTTCTGTATTCACATGTCACTTATGGCTGCTGGGTTATGTAACCCATTCATCCGAATCGGGGATTTTCTTATCCTTGCATTCGTGAGTGTCCCTAGGGAACAAGTTCCTCTAATCTCATTCCCTACCCTTCTCTTGAGCAAAGACCCTAGGTCTTAACCTGGATTGGTGTGAGGAGGTACCTAATAGTCCCTAACTCCCCATCTCCTCGCTCTGGTGAAACCTCCACCAAGACGCCTTGCATCGACAACACATTTGTTGCCCCACACAGAATTCACCCGGCCACTGACAAAGCACTTGTCGGTCGTATCACCAAGGTATGTCGGAAGGCTGCCCAGTTCGTCTCTGCAAAGGGCAAGCAAGTTACCATTGCTTTTGTGGGTTGCCACAAGGCTACCCCCCACTATCCTACACCACCACCAGTCTCTACCCCTAGAGGCTCAACGCATCGAGGCGGAGACCCTGCGACCTCCACCCCTCACACACACTATAAGGCTCATGGGTCATCACTCGAGCCACACCTCAGGGTAACCCTTACGTTACCTTGAATTAGCACCCATGATTTGACCTTCCAAGGCCAGGTCCTGCATATGCTGCTCATATACATCTCACTGCTCGGGGCAACATCGTCAGTGCGTTAACTTGAGTACACAGGAGACGACCTCTTCTTTCTCCTACTCAACACACACAAGCACCCTGTAAGGGGCAGGCCTCCACCTGTTCTCTTGCTGACACTTGCTGGCAGTTCTCGGCATCCTAAGGCCAGACCACTTTCTAGAGCCCCCCCAGGTCATCCGTGACCCTTCTTCAAGGGGTGCACACGCATTGCTGTCACAGACAGCCCCTCGCCCTTGACTCAGGCGTCCTCATGAGTCAACCATGCTTTTGCTTGCTCCTCCTTCTTCGAGCAAGCACCTTCAGCCTTGGTACTCGAAGACCTTCCCCAAGAGTACCATCTTGAACCAGCCTCATCATTTCGCTCATGTCTTCGGAGCCCACAAGAGAGCTCGAGGCAAAGACCTGATTGAAGATCGAGTGCTTCATCTCCTCGGTCCAGTCCTTGGCCCTCATCCTTTGTCGTACTTGATAGAGCCAACCCTCTCTTGTGCAAGAAGATCTAACTAGCTGCAGTCCCGATCACAGTTTTGGCGTGAGGTTCATCAAAACCTCAAGGCTAAACGCGATAAGGGTCTGTGAATTCTCACCAAGCAAGTCATCGAGGCGGTTGGGGTAACTAGCTCTGATGACCCTCTTCGCTTGAACCCCTTCTACCCTCTTCAGATGACAAAGCTTAAAGAAAAGCTCCATGAGCCCTTCAATGTGGTTAATGTTGTAGAAAGTGATGCAGCCTCTCGTCAGCCACGGTCCCAAGACCATCGAGAACCTGTCCTCACGCTATCGGCATATAAAAGTCGAGTTCAGTTAGGGCATGTTGACCGATTTGCCGAGTGCGACTGTCAAGTTTGCAAGCCCTCGACCGCAATTAAGGCTGCCCTCCCAGGAGAAACAATTAGTGTAATGGACCTGACTTGTAGGAAGACCACATGCATAAGTTTGAAGGCATGGTGTGCGCGATGATGGAGAAGATTGATAGTATAGACGCCGCACGACAATCAATTAACCATAAGGTCAATTTCCACTACTCAGATGGTGCACCTCCAAGGCAGCCCCTTCCCTCTACCTCAAAGGACAACTCAATCCCTCACCCCGTCTCACAGGCTGACATAGATTCTATGGTGACCCATAGCCTAAAGAACAGGCAAATTTCATGGCTACAGAGTGCAACGCCTTATCAAAGGCCATTCCCTTCATACATTGACCAGGTCCTATTTATAAGAAAGGGAAGTTTCCCCTATTCAACGGGACCACATCCCCGAACCAGCATGTCGAGAAACAGCGGTTGATGGGAGACTCCTTCTCCGTCAGTTTGTTGAAACCCTTGACGGCCCCGCTTTTCAATGGTATGCTCGACTCCCTCCAAACTCAATACATACTTGAGAGGAAATGGAGAAGTTGTCCCACCAGCGGTTCTCTGAGGTTGAGAGACAGGTTCAAACCATTGAATTCTCACCCTGACTCAAGATCTCGAGGAGCCTGTGGACCAGTTCATATCAAGATGGAGAAATTTGGCTGCTCGCCATCCCAATCCTATGCCTAAGAAGGAAGCAATCCAAACTTGCGTATGGAACATACGACCTGAGATTGCTCTACACGTCGAGGCCTCTAATCCAACTTCCATGTCAGAGATGACCTCCAAATTAGTTCGCATAGAAAGTCTATCAAGCCACTACGTCAAGTTACAACAACCGTTTGCAAGTTTAGGGAACAATCGGGGTAATGGTGGCTCCCAGACTAACACCCAGGGCAGCCAACAGAAAGGAGTGATTAGTGCAGCTATCATGGTCACTGATCCAAAGAAAGCTCCCTCCCAAATTTTGGACCTCTATAAACGGGTGTGCATGACAAAGATAACGCCCCAGGCGGGCAAGCAACAACAGTTGTACAACTGAGTACCCCTGCCAGCGAATCTTAATCAGGATGATTATTTCATCAAGCATTGGAACAAAGTCTACCTTTTTGAGAAAAAATATGTCCCTGCACTATTTCGGTTATTGTTGGAACAAAACATGATCGACCTTTCAGAAGCCAAGTTCCTTGAGCAAGCCGGGCTTGACACTCAGGCAAATTATTGTGCCTACCATTGAAGGATCAATTACCCCACAGATGACTGCTACACACTAAAATATATTATCGAGGGCTTGATCCAGGAGGGTCAAATAAACCTCAAAGACTTGAAGTAGGCATTCAGGGCATCAGAAGCCTCTCATACAGTAACCATCGAAGGGGAAGATGAAGCCCCTAGTATCCTTCCTGCCTTCTTTGTTATAATGCTTCAAGAAGGCCTAATCACACCGAAACATGCATGGCAACCCCAACGCTTTGCTAAGGGGACTGAAGACTGTTGGTGCTCGTATCACTAGGCATGGGTTCACTACCTGTGGGAATGCACTAGTTTCCATGATATATTCGCAAAGAAAATGCGGGAATGTCAGGAGTTTTACAACGTCCTAGTAAGTGATCCTCAAGCTACTTCTCTGCTGATACAAGAGGATCTCTCAACACAAGACCTTCCTAATAATGAGTCAAATTCTGCTGAACCCTCGACTTCCCAGCCATGGATAGTCCACCATGGGCGAAGCAGACTCAAGTCCTTAAGACGTGAAACAATTTTCCAAGCGAGGGCTCTTCACAAGCCTAGCAAGACGAATCAATTACCACCTCAGAAAACCAGAAGGAGATGGGCACCAAGGGCTATTCGCCAGAGAAACCAGACAACTCAACCTCCAGTTGAGCAGGAATTTCTCAGGCCCCTTCCCCCACTGCCAACTTTGCTGGACTTTATCCCTGACACGATCCTTCTTCCTTCTCCATCTCGTCAAGAAGATGTCCCCGAGTCATTTTCTCCTTTGAACACGTCCAATGAGGGTGACGACCTTAAAAGCACTCCCCAATGGTGTGAGCAAGGGAAAGACTTAAAAGATTCCCTACACATGTCCAACCCTGATGATGATGTAAAAAGCCGCCTATATCGGTTCGATGAGGGGAACGACCTAAAAAGTCCCCCACTTTCTGATCCTTCTCCTTCTTCTTCTTCTACTTCTCATCTTTCTTCTCATATGTCTCCTGCAGGTTCAACCTTGAAATGTTCGGACTTAGAGGCTCTTGACAGAGAGTTCAAAGGGATCATCATAAGCAGGACACGATAGAAACGATTGAGAAAGACCCTGGCACAGGCAGCAGGATTCCTAGCAGTTGCTTATGCCCTGGCAGCTAAAGCCAAGGAAGAACTACTTCTTCAAAGAAGCACAAAAAGTCGAAGCCAAAGAAACCCTAGTGGCCCCCTGAGCCTGACTTTGAGTAGAGACTGAGAGAATCAAGAGGACAAATTTTTTACTCTCAGGAAGCTTTCCACATGGTGCAAATCTCAGAAGCATCACCCATCAATGGGCAGATAAATCTTAGATCGGGGAGGAAGCTGCAACCTCCACCACAGAAGTTGGGCACCTTGAAGTTTCCTAGTCCGCCACTGTCCCTTAATCCAAAGACTAATCTGCCTATCTTACAGCTCCCTAGGCTCCTTCCCAATCCCAATACCTCAAACAATCCACCTATTCCCCAATTCCCTGTGACACCTCTGATCCCATATACTCAATCACTTCCAAAACTTCAAACCTCCATCACCCAAATTAAGCCCGTTGTGCAATTGAGATAGCCAGCAGGTGAAAATAAACCTCTTCCACCCAAACTTACTCCTCAACCCAACATACCATCCAAACCAATGGCAAGACTAGGAGCACAAGGCCTAAATCAAGAAAAGGTGAAATATGATGTGATAGAGCATCTACGGAAGCTTCCAGCTCTCCTCAGTATCTATGATGCCCTCATGCTCTTAAAGGATTATCAGATGGCTTTGGTTTAGGTTCTCTCTAACCCAGAGGTGTATGAGACCGAAGTAGAACCTATTGAAGTGGACTCGGCGAGTTTTAAAAGGATGTATGACAATCACCTTTTCAGAGGATAATCTGCACCTGAGAGAAAAGATTCATAATCGTCCTCTCTTTGTCACTAGCGAATTACATGCATGCCCCATCAGCTGAATTATGTTAGATGGAGGGTCGACAGCCAACCTTATTCCAAGGAGGATCCTTACTTGATTAGGGTTAGAGTCCGACGATCTTACTCCGACCCACGTCATAGTTCAAGGTTCAACTAGTCAGGAGAGAAGCTAGCTGGCACAATTCGCCTTCATTTAAAGATCGATGAACTGAATGATTACGCCAAATTTCATGGAATCGACATCGACACTTCCTACAACATTCTCCTCGATCGGCCATGGCTCCATGACTAGGGGTGGTTCCATCGACGTTGCACCAATGCTTCAAGTATAGCTGAGATGGGAGACAGCATACAGTCTATGCCGACAAAAGACCGTTCCCAGTAGCCGAAACTCACTACGCCGATGCTAAATATTACTTCACAGATCTGGTGTCACCTCAGAAGCTGAAAGATGAAGGTCACAAGTCTACAATGAAGACAACATCTTCGCCTCATGAAGATGTTGAGGATGTTGGGAGAACATTGGTGAACATGTTCAAAGAGGAAGAAAGGCATAGCAGAATTTTACCTCTAACCCCTATTCCTTCTAATGTCCCAACCATCATCCCTGAAGAAACTCCTTCTTCACTTGAAAATGAATCTTCTCTCTCTGCCCCCAGTTCTGAGCCACCTTAGTCGGAAGATGAAGCAGAGGTCATTCCTGAGATTGAGCAAGACATGGGGATAGAATTCCCAGCTCCAAAGATCACCTCTACGGCGGACCATCAGACAGTCTTGCATATCCCCATTGCACTCTTGAAAGCAGAAGTGGCGCGCTAACCACTGCAAAAGATTTTTTCAAAATTCCGTTGCTATAAGTATAGAGGATGCTCCTCAGATCAGTGACTAGCCACAAGTTCTACACTTTCTTAGTTTGGCGGGACGAGAGCAGTTTGAGAAAGGGCAATCTTCTTACCCTCAAGGGCTGGATCCCGTAGCAAACTTAAGCAGCGAAGTTCATAGTCTCCCGAGTCAATTGGAGGTCATGTGTATCGCTTAAAAACATCTCAAGGAGTTCGTGCCTGAGGCCAAAAGCTATGATGGGTTTGAAGTGAATACACCACTAATGGAGGCCGAAGCCCCTCCTGACTGAACTATCTATGGTGAGCAGGCTCACCAAATGATGAGGAAAATGAACTATGAGCCATTGGCCAATCAAACAATCAGAGGAGAAAAAGTAATGACTCCCCATTTCGAAGCTATACAAGCCACAACAGCTCTTCATGGGGCTAAACAAGGCCTAGGGTATTAATATATCGAGAGGCATTAAAAAAAACATCACATGAGGTACAACAAATTAAGAGGAGAATGAAATCATACAACAAAGTCAATCAGAAAAGAGAAAAAAAAGAAGCACTTTATTCATCAGTTAAAACTTTTACAAGTGCTGATAAAAGAAAAGAAATTTTAAAAAATGATCAATTATCCTATTGATCTCTGCACTGCACGTCGCACGAGACACCATCTTTTAGTTCGGCCACCGTTTAGGTCTCCTCCTCAATCGCCACAGTTTTGGACTCAATGGTGCAAGCGAGTTTAGACTCTTCTGTAACCAAAGAGGCCTCCATGACCCTCCTCTGGATCATCTCCATCTCAAGACGAGCAAATTCCTACCTCAATATTCTCATCTCCTCTCTTCTTTCGAACATTCTCCTGTAGCTGCCTTGCGCCTCCTTCTTGAGATCCTGCTGACAGTCAGTCATCGTGGCCTTCTTCTCAGTGCAAGAATCTATCTTCTCGCTACGACGCAAGATTGACCCTTACAAGGAGGCTAGCCTGCTGATTTCCACCTCATGATGTAGTATTCCCGACCGCCAGTTCTCCAACTCATTCAGGGTTGCATCAAAATAGGAAAGGACTTCTAGTGCACTCCCAACCACAACGGTCGCAGCAAATTCCCTCAATTTGGCCAAAGCCTCACCCAACTCATTGAAAAGTAGCTCTCTTAACCCTGAAGGCCTGCTCGAAGCATGCCCTTAATCATACCAGAAACCCTGGGCGTAGATGGTGCTGTTGGGATTACTACTACTTCAGCTTCAAGGAACGGGCATGTCGAAGTGATAGTCATCTGAGCCACTGGCTCCTCTGGAATAATGGCAAAGTCCAGAGGTTCTTGCCCCTCAGACTCAGAAGCAGCCCCAGCCTCAACATGCCTGAGTTCTTCAATACCAGCCTCGCTGCCTTGACCCTCGCTTATGGGGGCCTCCACTTCTATCCCAACGACCTCCAAAGAAACCTGTTCCCCATGCTTCTCACCCTCCTGAACTGCCACATCAACATTGGCAGGTTCAGAAGCTACCTCTTCCCTTGGGCCTTCGCCAATTGCCGATTCAACCCCTACCATGGTTTCTTCCATTTGGCCCGCACCCTCAGTGGTAAGAACCTTAGCCACAAAAATTTCAACCCCTTCATTTTCATGATCTATGCCCTCTTGGTACTGAGGGGCATCCTTAACTACATGCCCTTCTTCTTGAATCGTAGACCTTGCCTCAGTCAAGGCATTAAACCCTTAAAGCACAGAGGCGACATTGGCATCATATTCCCTTCCTGGAGCAATTGCTTTGGGACCTCCAGCCTCGCCAGTCTCCATCGGAGCTGGCTCTGACTCAGGAACGACCCTTGGACTCTGAGGCGCCTTCCCAAGATCCGGAGTCACTTCTTGGTCAGAAGGAATAACAATGGACTTAGAAGGGCTAGAGTCATTTGCTTCAGTCTTTAAAGAAGAAGAAGACAATTTAGGAGAGACAGAAGATGGTGGAGAAAGTGCAGAAGGTGACACAGGTGGAGTTGTTAAATGATCAGAGGAGGAAGAGCTACCTCCTGGTTCTGAGATCACAGGCAGATTTACACCTCTACGCCTCCGAGTACGCTCATTAATTGGAGACGACAAGTGAATGTCAGTAGTGGTGTAGTGTTTTCTTTTCTTTCCCCCTATCGGAGAAGGAGCGGCCGCTTCAGAATTACCCCCTTGAGAGGGGCCCTCAGCTAGTCTACTTTGATGATCACTCCCAATCAGCTCGTTCAGGTCCTGTGTGGGACGCTTCTTATAACCAGGGACCTGTCAGCCCTCATCCCATTCAAATATGGAACTGAGTTTATCAAAGATGCTCCTAGTTTGTTGGAAGGTATTTTTCATCAACATGGGGCCCTCGCTCAATAAAGGCCTAGTAAGAAGTGGAAATTTGGATAGTCTCACAACAACCCCAGAACTGATCAATATCTTCATGAGGTCTCTCAAGAGTCTCCTACCAAGTTTCGTTGCATTTTGACATGTCTAACGCAATGTAGACTGAGAAATAGTTCCGATAAAATAGGCCTCTAGCACCTTGAAACAGACCACTATAACTAGAGCTACATTTTCAGCATCTTAAATTGCTGTGGGACCACCACCAATGGATTCAGTGGAAAAAATCAACAGCGTCATGCCTCTCTCGAGTGGCCAAATCTCGTCGCTCGCGAGCCCGATCGACGAGAGACCAATTCCATTGCGGGCATAAGGTCTCGAGCCATCTGTGGCCCGAACCTCGTACATGATTAACGGTAGAATTCTACACATAAAGCCGATGAACTGACTGCAAATTTCATCGTCGGAATCCTTGATTCCGGCCAAAATTCCAAAATCGCAAAATCTTCGGCCACGAAATCGAGCTACGTTTGTTGCCCCGTGATCGTAGTGGCATGCTCAATGTGATTCAGCGAAGAAAACATAGAAAAATATCAAGGAACAAACACACTATCAATCCAAAGTTTTAAGATCTACACAAATTTCAAGTCACATGATCGTGCACCAAAAACGCGATCCATGGCTTGAAGTTGGTATCAAATCGATCGCCATGCTGAGCCCTACAAGAAACCAATCATCTTATGATCAACCAGGTATCAGAACGACCCCGGATCAGCCATGCAAGATCACGTAAATTCTAGAGCAACACATGGATTATTCTGAAATTCCACGACTTGTTAGAAATGGGCAAATTTGTCATTTTGCACCCTATTTTCTAATTTCTTTTAATTCAATTTAATCTTAATTTTCAGAAATTAGGATTACTTTTGATCATCCACCCATGTTTGGGACATACTGCTATATATACGTACCATCATTGTATGTAAAAAAAAAAAGAAGAGCAAGAGCCAGAGAGGTATACACACACAAGAGAGAGTTTTCACTTAATACAAGTTTCTCTTTCTTATCATTGTGGTGTCATGTTTGAGAGAGAGAGTGAGGTGAGAGAAATTTTTGACCGGTATCCCTAGGGTTGAGGTAAACCTTCTCTCTCTTCTTTTTCTTTTCTTCTTCTCTCTTCTCCCTCTTCTTCGTCTGAGTTCCTTGCGGAGGTCATGCACAACAGTGGCATTGCCGTTCATGCCTCTACCTTGGTCCCACAAGTTGTGCATGGTGATGGCAGCGCCATGCATGAGTCCCCTTTCCCTTCTACTCGTCTGTTCCTTCCTTCAAGTGAGGTTTGTAGATGGCGCTGCCCATCGCGGCCCACAAACATAGCTTTGACATCTCTGTGAAGAACCCAGATGGTAAGGTTGGTTGCTGCCTGCAGGGGTCTCTACCTGTTGCACGTCTAGTGCAGATGACGATACCTATCGTTGCCCGCTAGGGCCTTTGGCAACAATTATCATCGTCCGCGAGGCTCCACCGCGTGCCCGGTGTTCGTCACCTATCGCCATGTGTCTCGTCAGGAGCTAGCACCATCCACAAGGGATGCTCCATCTCCTTGCATCGTCAATTGCGATGCCTATTGACGTCCGGATCCCCCCTTCTCTTTGCCATCTCGTTCTTTCCTCTTCACCTTTTTCTTCTCTCACTTGATTGAGGGTAGACTTAGCCTATCACCGTGCCGACCTCGGTTTCGAGTAGTATTGTTCCCATACTGATCCTGAGAACCATGCCCGTCTTGCTACCACTCCGAGTCGGTAATTTCTGGTTGACATGCTAGTCTCACCCCTACATCAAGCTCTCTTCTGTTTTCTATCTTTCACTGAGCCTTGCACTTCATCGCCTTCTCATGTAAACGTGCATTGCCCTAAGATACGGGTGGGTCCCTTTGACCCACTTGTATTACAAATTAACCATAAAAGTGTTGTGCAGAAAAGTAAGAGGATTACAGGTCAAGGGAGGCGATTCTGAACCAGCTCAACCAGTTGGGGTGCTTTCTTTGTGATCTAAGAGGGCACCCACGCTAGCCAGCTTGAGTAAGTCTCGAACCCACCTAAAATTCCTCTCTCATTGGTTTGTATACCTGCGCTTGCCCTCGAGCAAGGTTCCGAGAGAGCAATCTCAAATCCCGGGTTCACTAGGAACCCATGACACGTGGTACTAGATCACCTAGATCCTGAGGGCGAGATTGAGGCACCTAATTAGCTTGGTGGTGCCACTGGGGACTTACTACTCCTTAGTCGGTTCGCTCTTTTTTTACCAATTTCCTTTTTTACTTCTTGCACCTGTTTCTATGGCACCTGGGTTGTTCAACCCATTCATCCAGGTCAGGGACTTCCTTATCCCTGCACTCGTGGTTGTCTTAGGGAAGCAAGTCATTCTAGCCTCCTTCCCTACTCTCCTTTTGAGTCAGGACTCATAGTTCGGCTCCTAGGTTCTCACCTGGATTGTGGTGAGAGGGGACTTAAAGGTCCCTGCCTCCCTGCTTTCTAAACCTGATGGACTCTCCACCAAGGCCCCTTCCATAGGTGGCACTCCTGCTGCCGCACACCCTGCTACTGACAAATCTTCTGTCAGTCATACTTCCACAGTACGCTGGAAGGCTACCTTGTCCATCTCTGCGAAAGGCAAGCAAACAGTTGTCGCTCCTGAGGTTTGCCACAAGGCAACCACCTGTGCTCCTTTAATACTCCGAGCCTCCACACCTGGAGGGTCGGTACACAAAGGCAGAGGTCTTGAGGTCTTCACCCCTTGCACACACTCAAAGGCTCGAGGTCTATCCACTTGAGCCACACCTCGGAGCAACCCTCATGTTGCCTGGAGCTCACATCTAGGGTCAGGCCTTCTCAGGCCAAATCCTACATGCGCCATGCATTCACTTTCCACAGCTCGAGGCAGTGCTAACTCCATGCCACCTCAAGCACAGGAGGGTCGACCATTCTATCTTCCCTCCTCGCACACACAAGTTCACCTTGTGAGATACAAGCTCCCACCTCGTCCCTCACAAACACAAGCTCGTGGTTCTCGACCTCCTTAGGTCAAAACCATTGGCTGAGCTCGGGTTGACCCCCAAGTCACTCAGACTACTAACCCTAAAGGTGCACACACACCATCTTTGTAGGTCCCTCTCGGATCTTGACTCAAGCGGAAGCATGAACCAACTTCTTCCTTTGCCGCTTCCCCAACGTTAGGCAAGCACCTCGAGCCCTGGTATTCAAAGGTCTTCCCTAAGAGTACCATCTTGAGCCAGCTCCGGGTCAACTGAACACCTGGGCCTCACAAAGGAATTCAGGGCAGCGACTTGATGTCAGACAGAGGCCTCCAGTCCCTTGCCTGTTCAAAGAAAATTGGGCAGTCCAGGTCTCAGGCTCGGTTCTTGAATGAGGTCCATAGCTGCCTCAGGGTTAAGCAAGAAAGAGGTTTGCAGATCCTGACCAGGGAAACCTCCAAGGCAGTCGAGGTCACCACCCCTGACGATCTCTTGCCTTGTAATCCCTTCTTCCCTCTTCAAACTCCGAAACCGGAGCAGGTCCTAGAATACTGTTTGGTGATCACCACCCAGAAGTCACGGTCCCAAGACCGTCAAGAACCGGTCATCACAAGATCGACATACAAAGCTCGAGTCCAGTCAGAGCAAGCAGAGCCCCTATAGGCTGACTTGCCATGGACGACTCGCCAGCCTCTGCAGTCTGTTGCATCACCTGACTGTGGCCTCCCAGAAGAAACGGCAGTGTCATGATGACCAATGACCCAAACGATGCTCAGGAGGAGCAGATGAACAAGTTCGAGGAAATGATGCAGGCCATCCTCGAAAAGATGGAGTGCCTAAAGGCCTCCAGGTCCCCTTCTTCTTCTGATTCCCCGACCGATGAGGACACATCTCCTAGGCAGACTCCCCTCCGGTCCCCCAAGACAGCTCCTCTTCTCGCGGGGTCTCCCAAACCTACATAGATGCTGTGGTGTCCCATAGCCTCAAGATCAAGGTCTCGGGTACGTAGGAGACATCACTCTACCAAAAGCCGTATCCTTTGTACATTGACCAGGTGTTGTTTCCCTTGACTACCAAGAAGGGAAACTCCCTCTATTCAATGGTAACATGTCTCCTCGCCAGCATAGAACCCACTTTCAAGCAGTCTGCCAGGAGACGACAACTGACGGACGTCTCCCCCTCCTCCAATTCGTCGAGACTTTCGAAGAACCAGCCTTCCAGTGGTATGATTGGCTGCCACCAAACTCGGTGCACACTTGGCAAGAAATGGAGCAGGTTTTCTACCAACGCTTCTACGAAGTCCAAAGGAATGTGGAAACAATTGAGCTCTTCACCTTGATGCAAGACCTTGGTGTGCCGGTCGACAAGTTCATCACCAGATGGAGAAAGCTGGCTACCTTTTATGCCACTCTCATGACCGAGAAGGAAGCAATCCGGACCTGCATACGAATCATGCTTCCCGAGATCGCCCTACATGTCGAGGCATCCAATCCACCCTCCATGTCAGAGCTCATCTCTAAGGCAGTTTGTATCAAGGAATTGTTCAAGCACCATGGCAACCCTAGTCAGCAGTCCTCCAGCTCAAACTCTTGCTCCAACAGTCAGGGCAATCAAAAGGCAATGATCAGTGCAGCTGTCACCATGACTGACACCAAAGGCGTGGCACCCCAAACTCTTGACCTCTCTAAAGCACAGACTCCTCAAGCCAGGGGCAAGCAACAGTCCTACAATGCGGTCCTGCCTCTTAAGAACAGTAAGTGGAATGACTAGTGGACCCTGCTCCAGAATAAGGTTTACCCTTTGACACAGAGTGGACCCCTACACTGCTTCAGCTGCTGTTAGAACAAAACATGATCCAGCTGTTAGAGGTCACCACTGCAGAGTCGTCGGGGCAGGAGTCAAGTGAGAAGTACTGCGCCATTCATAGGAGAGTAGCCCACCCCACTCACGACTACTACAAGCTCAATGACACTATCGAGTCCTTATCAACAAGAGCCAGATAAAGCTCGAAGAGTTGAAAAAGGCATTTGGGGCAGCTGAGGCATCTCACATAATCACGATCCAAGAGGACGATGGGGCACCCTCTATTCTTCGTGCATTTTTCTCTATAATGCTCGAAGAAGGGATTGCCACCCCAAAGCTGACAAGGTAGCCCAATTTCTTGCCTTCAAGGACTGAGAACCTCTGGTGCATGTACCACCAGATACGAGGTCATGACATCAACGAGTGCACTGGCTTTCATAAACTCTTGGCAGAAAAGATACAGTAGTGTTAAGAGGTTCAAGGCGACCTGGTAAGACACCCTCAGGTCCCTATTCCGCCTGCATAAGAAGACCTCCTGACTCAAGCCCATCAAAATACTGAGCAAGGCCCCCTGCGGGCCCTCTTTGAAGGAATGCTCCAGTAGGGTCTTATCACCCCCAAGTCATCCAGACAACCTAAGCGTCTTTCCCGAGGCACGAAAAAACTCTGGTGCCCCTATCACCAAGTGTGGGGTCACGAACCCAAGGACTGCACTGGGTTCGAGGCCATAGTCATGGAGAAAGTCCAGCAAGGCCACATCGTCTATGTGGTTCTCTCAGACACGTTCAAGCCCTCGCTCCTATTCAAGAGGAAGCCCCGCTACAAGCCCCTCATGAGCATGCACTGGACCGTCCAGAGCCCTCGACCTCTCAGCCCTGGGAAGTCTACCATGGGCGAAGTAGGCTCAAATCCCTAAAACGTGCGGTAGTCTACCATGCTAGGCCCACTCACTAGCCTGATAGAGCAGTCTGAACAACCCCTCAGGGATCCCAAAGGAGACGGCGAACATCTAGGTCAGCCCGCCGAAGGAATTATCTTCCTCAGCCACTATTTGAGGAAGAATTCCTTAGGTCCCTTCCTCTGCTGCCGACCTTGCGGGACTTCATCCCAGGCGCAACTCGCCTCATCTTATCGTTCAATTAGGCAGATGAACCTGAGTTATCAATGTCTCAAGAGTTGGCCAAAATAGGTGACGATGTTAAAAGCACCCCTCGACGGTAAAAGCCGGGACATGACCTTAAATACCCCCCACAAACGTCTAATTCCGGTGAAGCCGTAAAAAGCTGCCCAGAACGCTCTAACTCTTCTTCTCCTTTCCCCTCCTCTATTCCTTATGCAGGTACAACTCGACGGTGCCCAGATTTCGACACTCTAAACAAAGAGTTCGGAGGCACCAGCCTCATCACATTGCGGCAGGGATGCCTCAGAGAAATACTATCTTAGGCGGCAAGATTCTCGACAGCTGCCGACGCCCTGGCAAAAAGGGCTAAAACCGAACCACCTTTGAGCTCTTGCTCTCACGAGGCCTGTCACATGATCCAAGTACATGAGGCATCAAAATTTCCCCAGAACAGGTGAGAAAATTCCTATGGAGTCCAAAAGGCCACCTTCCAAGTTTCGTCACAATCTGACATGTCTAAGGCAGCATAGACAAAGAAACAATTTCGAAAAAATCAACCTCTAGCACCTTGAAACAGACCCCGTAACTAGAAAATTATCTTCGGTGTGTCAAATGACTATGGGAGTACTGCCATTAGATCCGGCATGGTAGAATACCTTTAGGGTTCAAGTTTCGGCTTAAACGGATATTCTAGGACAAAGTTATGAGTGAAACGTTAAAAAGGGTAGGCCGCACGCTATTCTCATGCAGCCTCTCTGCACCAATCTCCATTAAAGGAGATTGGCTCGTGGAGTAACATGCAGCAACTTTGAAGACTCGTATCTCATTCGTTTTGAGTCGGATCGCGCTCAAATTTTGCTAACGTGTTCATCTCGTTAAGACAAGCGTTTTGATATATGGCATGTCCTGTGACAATACCTGGGCAAGGAAAAATGCTAGAGAGAAGATGACGATTCACGGTAAAAGTTGAAAAAAAATCAGCAGCAACTCGTCTCTCTCGAGCAGTGGTGTCACGGCGCTCGCACAACGGATAGATGCGAGACCAGTTCCATTACGTGCATAAGGTGTGAAGCTACATCTGGGTCGAGGCTCGCACATGATGAATGGTTGAATTTTATGCGTGAAGCCGATAAAGTTACTGTAAATTCTGGCCACCAGATTTCTAATTCCGATAAAAAACCCAAGGTGGAAAAATCTTTGTTCGGCACAAAATCAAGCTACGTTTTTTGCAACGCGATTGTGATGGCATGCTCAGTGCAAATCAGCGAAGAAATCAAAAAAAAAAATCAAGAAGCGAGCATACTATCGATTCGAAGTTTTCAAGATTCGTGCAAATTTCGAGTCGAATGATCGTGGCCTAAAAACATGATTTGTGGCTCGAAGTTGGTACCAAAGTGATCGTCATGCCGAGCCCAATGACAAAGTAATCATCTTTTGATCAAATGGACATTGGAGCAACCCCGAATCATTCATGGAAGATCACGCACGTTCTAGGGCAGTAGGGACTCTTTTGGAATTTCATATATTGTTGGGCAGGGGAAAAACCATCATTTTGCTCCTATTTTTAAATTTTATTTTAATTCAAATAAATTGTAATTATCATCAATTAGGTCATATTTTGGGCATCCACCCATGTTTGGGCCCAAGTCTATAAATACATGCTAAACCTAATTGTAAAGGTCTTCCCTCATGCTTCAATCTCATGAATAAAATTTGATAGTTTTACATTGAAATTGTGGGCACGTCTAAGAGAGAGAGAGAGGAGAGAGAAAAAAATTTCGGTATCCCTCGATGAAGGTAATTTTCTCTCTCCTCCTCTCTTCTCTCTCCTTTTCTTTCTTTCTTTCTCCCTCGTCTCCTCTCTTCTCTCTCCTCTTTTTTCTTTCTCTCTCCTATTCTTTCTTCTCTCTCCTCTTCTCTTTTCTCTCTCCTCTTGTTTCTTTCTCTCTCTTCTTTTTCTTCTCTCTCTCCTCCCCTGACTTTCTCTCTCGTCATGAACAGCGAAACTTAATGCTATCTATGTTTTCTCTTTCCTTCTTTTTCACTTCTGTCATGAACGGCAGAGCCCATCAGCGTCCATGTTCTCTCTTTCTCTCTCTCATGTCATGGACGGTGGAGCCCATCACCATCCATGTTCTCTCTTTTTCTCTCTCTTATCATGGACGATGGAGCCCATCACATCCATGTTCTCTCTTTCTCTCTTCTTTCATGGACGACGGAACCTAACAACATCCATGTTCTTTTTTACCCTCTCTATCCTCTGTCATGGATGGCAGAACCCCATCGTCATCTATGTTCTTTCTTACTCTCTCTCCTCTGTCATGGACGATAGAACCCCATCACCATCCATGCTTCTTCTCTCTTTCTCTCTCCTCTGTCACCCCATCACCGTTCATGCTCCTCCCCTCTTTCTCTCTCCTCTGTATGGATGGTGGAACACTGTCACCGTCCATGCTTCTTTCTTTCTTCTCTCTCCTCTATCATGGACGGTGGAACCCCATCGTCATCCATGCCTCTTGCCCTTTTCTCTTACTTCTCCCTTTCTTTTCTTTTCTCTTCTCTCTTTTTTTTCTCTCTTCTTTCTTCTTCCTCCTCTCTCTTCTTTCTCTCTCCTTTCTCTCTCTTCTTCCAATCTTTCTCATCTCTTCTTTCTTTCTCTCTCTTCTTCTAACTTCTCTTCTTCCTCTCTTTTCTTTCTTTTCTCTCCCCTCTCATCTCTCTTTTCTCTCTTCTCTTTTCTCTCTCTTCCTACTTCTTTTTTATCTCCCTTCTTCCTTTCTTCCTCTTTTGTTTGACCAAGGGATTATAAGATTAGCACTGTCATGGTAGTCCCATCATCGAGTAGTATTGTCGTCGTGCCAATCTGAGTTACTGTGCTCATCTTGTTGTCATGACAGTTAGCCATTGTACCAGGCTGGTCGGTGTTGGTCTCGTCATTAAGTAGTATTGTCGTCACGCCGGTCTGAGTTACCGTGCCTGCCTTGCTACCACACCAGCTTAATCACTGTACTGGTCTATTTACTGTGTCAGTCTAGCCACTTAGTCAAATTTCTCTTTCTTCTCTTCTCTTCCTTCAATTCTATTTCTCCCTTCTCCTCTTATCACCCCGATCTTCATCTTATTCCTTTGCTTCCTTCCTTGAATGCGCATGCGTGTGTTCTTTCGATCAAAGACAAGGTGGGGTCCCTCAGCCCATTTGTCTTATAAATTAATCGTGTGTGTGTGATTATAGAAACATGAGAGTATAGGTCAAGGGAGGCGATTCTGAACCAGTTATAGGACTGGGGGCTTTCCGATATAATCTAAGCGAGCACCCGCACGAGTCAGCCTGAGTGAGTCACGGACCTAGGTGAGGTGTATCCCGCCTCATATTAAATTTCTCTCTCATCGGTTGGTATACTTACCCTTGTTTTGTAACAAGGTTCCCAAGAGAGCGGTCTCAAGTCCTGAGTCCCCTTGAAACCTGAGACACGTGCTACCAGGTCGTCCTGACCTGGAAGGCGAGATCAAGGCACCAAATCAGAGGTTCTAAATGGGGAGAGAACTTTTGCAGTCATCCTTCGTAAGGCTCAATGCTTATACACTTTTGCAGTCATCCTTGCTAAGGCTCAAAGCTTATGGCTTCTCTAAATTCCATAAACACTCATTAAAAAATATGAAATCCCCATGCACACCAAAATTCGTCCCTTTAGAATGACTGTATAATAGCAGACCGACAAAAATTTCAAACAAGATGGTAACAATTGTTGCTAGTCATCATATTGCCAATCAGGTATCTAACGTTGTGCCACAAAGTTCAAGACAAAATTTGATAGACCTAGCGCTCCATCGATGCTTCATTCCCAACTGCTTTATTCCACATCTAACAACTAGGAGTGATTTTGACCTTTTTTATACTAAATGTTGATGGTCTGAATATGGAGTATTTTTCCTAGACTTCTTTTAAGACCTCTTTTGCTTGGTCTACTCTTTAAGATCGAGTTTTTGAGATTTATCTAAAATGGGGTTTAGCCGGGGTGGAACTGGCTTAGGGATGGAACTCATATCGTCTTGGTCCCTCTCTAATTCCCCCCTTATAGTTTTAATTTTTTTTTTCTTTGTTGGCTTTTCTAAAGTGTTTTTAGGTATCTTGATAAATCATAACCATACCCCCTTCTGTCATTTTTGTATTTTTCTGATTTATATGGGCAATCTGGGGATCAAACATGGGATTAGTGGATGGACGATCCTTCCCAAGGGCCAACATTGCTATGTAGTAAAGACTTATCAGTAGATAACCACACTTTAAAAAATCAATGCATATACTATGCTCTCATAGGAGCATATTATTCACTTGCTGTGGAAAAGGGCACTTAGGAGGATTTTTTGGATTAGAAATTTTGTGATCCATTTACGAATCACTAAGTAATTAAATAAATAATCAAATCTTGGGATTTTTCTTAAATTCAAGAAAAGAATTTAATGGCTTGAATTTAAGAAAAGAATTACGCCTCACAGAGGGATCTCAAACGTGATTACATTCATAAATTTACATTGGCACACCTATAGGGGTGAACCCTAGTTCTCATCACTGATGCTAAGTGACTTGGACAGTTGGACTTAGCTGTTTGCCGATTCGGTAATGAAATACATGGAAATTGGCTGAGTTTGGCCTTTTTGCAATACTATGATCTTTTTGTTTAGATTGTCGTGATGATCAGGCCTGACTCGGTCTCTAGACCCTTGCTAATGTCCTTAATTTTTTAGGGAAACATCATTTAAGGGGTAAAATATCCTTATAAAATGTTAGCTTTTGATAGTAGTGAGAGCTAACACATGGTTGAAAACCTAACAGGCAATCGATAGATTGAATGCACACTCGATAGCTTGAACGCACAGTCGAAAGTTTGAACGCACATCTGATGGCTCGAACACACAGTCGATAGCTTGAACACACAGTCGATAGCTTGAACACACGTCTGAGGGCTTGAATGCATGGTCGATAGTTTGAACGCACGTCCGATGGCTTGAACGCACTATTGATCGTGTGAATGCATGTCTAATGACTTGAATGCATGGTTGATAGTTTGAACGCACGTTCGATGGCTTGAATGCACGGTCGATCGTTTGAACGCACGTCTGATGGCTTGAACGCACGGTAGAGCTTAACTTACACTCGATAAATTTGACTGCCGCTTGATAAATGGAACTTATGCTCGATAACCCTTTCACTAACTCTCACCCTGGGAAAAATTTGACAGCATCTAACCTAGACCGTGATAAAGCTTAGATTGAACCAGAACACTCCTAGTACTAGTCGGGACTCCTGCAGGAGTCAGAGCAGGATTCAGAGGTTATATCTCG
This sequence comes from Amborella trichopoda, assembly GCF_000471905.2. The sequence continues at coordinate 2,139,201 of NW_006497498.1, forward strand.
AAAAAAAAAACACTCCTAATATTAGTCGGATTCTCCTAGGAATCGGAGTAGGATTCAGACGTTAAACAAAGTGGCAACAAAGATCGAGGTCTGGAGGCACGAGAGGAGCTCGCTTTCTTCGAAGTGTTGATCACCCCCTACCCGATACAAAATCGAGATGCAATAGGGTATCTGGTGAACACACCCCCAGGATACAGCCAGATCATATACAATCAGAGTTTCTGAGTTGCATGCTCAGAAAACTCTAAAAAAACGCAGCAAGTAAACCGATCTTACTTAAAGAAAATGAAATATCAAGAAGAAATCTTATGAGTTCATTGTTCTTAAAAATTACCTCAAATCTATCTTCAAAATATTGTTGGAAGATGCCATTAACCTCACTCCCTTCACTCTCCCAAATTCATACATCTCCATATGCTTTCTCTCTCTTGCCCAAGGCTTATATAGTAGAGAAATAATATAATATAGGGGGTAGAGAAGTGGTAACTAAAGAGAGAGAGAGACACACACACATGGAGAATGTGTAATGCCAAGTGCATTGACACTTGTCCCCCATGGGGGAAAGGAGGTGAAGTCATCATGACCAAGTAACAAATAAAAAATAAATAAGCAATACAAAAAGGTGAGAGGAAGAAGTGGTGGTCCATGCATACTAAAAGAGCATGATGGACCATCACCAATATTAACATTAAAAAGAATTTTGAAACTCCAAAATTTTTAAATAAAAATTAATAATTCCCACCAGTTTCAAAAACTATCAAATGGGAAGAAAAGAAGTGAGATCAGGAAAGGAAATACATAAGTGAAGGTGTCACATAGATTTGAACCTCCACATAATGTTATACAGAACACTTACCAGGATAGTGAGTGGACAGACCTTGAACTATGTCAATAAAATATACTCCTCTCATATACCACGTATTTCAGTTCAAAAGTTGTGACTTTTTAAAAGGCTTGCGCATTTAAGGCCCTGCGCTCTACTTGGTTTTCGTGAGCGCTTTAGGAAATGCCTAGTTCCCATAAGAAGCGGCCTCCACTTCCACACTCATATAGGTGAGTCCATGGAAGATGTTTTGCAGTGCAACATCCCAGCCTAGGCCTTACATCATCTAGGCATATGGAATCATTTAAAGTCGTGCTTAGGTAGAAATAAATAAATTTCCATTAAATAAAATTTGTTACAAACATACATCAGACATCACATGAGTGACTTGTTTTCCCTTTGAACCTTAAACGCGGTACCACCTTGTCCTTAGGTAGGATTCCCCTCACACTATGGCAAAATGCTAATAGGCATCAATCCCACCCTCTAGCTGTCTTTCAGACTTAGTACCTTGCAAGGCCTTTGGTTAATGGATTTGCCAAGTTCTGGTTTGAGCGAACATGAAGTACTGATATAACTTCATCTCCCAACAAAAGTCTCAACTAATTATGCCTCAAGTGAATATCTCTGGATTTTCCAGGACAAATTTTATTGTTCGCTCAGTATACTACAGTTTCACAGTCACATCGAATTGTGACTGTAGGTGTGGGCCCAGAGACAAGTGGTACGTCTACCAACAAGTTCCTTAGCCATTTAGCTTTTTTACTAGTGACTTCCAAGGTTATTAACTCCGATTCTATCGTGGATTTGGAGATACAAGTTTGCTTCTTGGAACCCCAAGTGATGGCACCCACACCATAGGTAGACATCCATCCACTAGTAGACATGGATTCTTTCGAATCTGTAATCCAATTTGCATCACTGTATCCGTCCAATACAATGGGTTCACTTACATAATGTAGGCCATAGTCCAAGGTTCCTTTGAGACATTTCAGTGCCCTGTAGACTGAATTCCAATGCTCTTGACCTGGGTTACTGATCTATCTACTCAGTTTACCCACAACAAAGGCCATATCTGGTTCAATGCATGATATTACATACATTATACATCAAATGACTCTGGCATAGTCCAATTGGGAAACATGACCTTCAAGTTCTTTTTGAGTTTAATGTGAGCATCATAAGGGGTTGAAACTGGCTTGGAATTAGAGTGATCAAATTTTTTAGCACTTTTTCTATATAGTGGCTCTAGGTTAAAATTTACCTTGTCGGTTGTCTCACTATTTTAATTCCAAATATTACATCAACTAGCCCCATGTCTTTCATATTAAATTCATAAGTCAATAACTTCTTTGTCCTTAATGCATGCAATACTGCTGCCTAATATAAGCATATCATCTACATACAGGCAAATTATAACTACTGCACTATCATGAACTCATAAACACATGTATTAGAATCACTGATCTGAAATATGTGTGAAGTAATAATTGTTGGAAGGTATTTTTCATCAACGTGAGGACCCCGCTAAATAAAGTCCTAGCAAGTAATGGAAAGTTTCGCAGTCTTAGAACAACTCTAGAACTGGTCAAGATCTTCATGAGGTCTCTTAAAAGTCTCTTGCCAAGTTTCGTCACATTCAGACATGTCTATGGCAATGCAGACTGAGAAACAGTTCTGGCAGAATCAGCCTCTTGCACCCTGAAATGGACCCCTGTAACTAGAATTACATTTTCAGCATCCCAAACTACTGTGGGAACACCACCATTGGATTCGACATAGTTGGAAACCTCCAGGGGTCAAGTTTTAGCCCAAACGGATACTCCAAGAAGACGTTATAAGCGAAAGAGTGAAACAGGAGGAGCCGCACGCTATTCCCGTGTGGCCACCTTGCAACACTACATCATTAATGGGACAATCACAATCAGTGACTTTCGATGATCATATATTAGCCGTCCCACGTCGGATGGTGGTCAAATTTGGTGAGCATGTTCGTCTAGTCAAGACGAATGATTCAATATGTGGCACGCTCCATGACGATACCCAAGCACGAAGAAAAGCTAGAGAAAAGTTGCTAACTCGTGAAGAAAGTGCAAGAAATTCAACATCATCATGCCTAGCTTGAGTGGCCAAATCGCGCTACTCGCGATCCCGATCGATGCGAGACCAATTCCATTGCGGGCATAAGGTCTCGAACCATCTCTGACCCGAACTCCGTACATGATGAATGGTCGGATTCTGCACACGAAGCCAATGAATAGACTGTAAATTCCGTCACCAGAATCCTTGATTCCGGCAAAAATTCCAAACATGCAAAATCTTCGTTCGACCATGAAATCGAGCAGCGTTTGGTGCCCCGCGATCGTAGCAGCATGCTCAGTGTGATTCAGCAAAGAAAACATAGAAAAAAAAATCAAGGAACGAATACACTAGCGATTCGAAGTTTCAAGATCTACTCAAAATTCAAGTCACATGATCGTACACCAAAAACACGATCCATGGCTCGAAGTTGGTATCAAATCGATCATCATGCCAAGCCTTATAAGAAAACATTCATCTTACGATCGATCAAGCATTAGAATGACCCTAGATTAGCCATGCAAGAATACGCAAGTCCTAAGGCAACACAGGTACTATTATGAAATTTCACAACTTGTTAGGAAAGGGCAAATCTATCAATTTCAACCCTATTTTCTATTTTTTTTAATTCAATTTACTCTTAATTTTCAGTAATTAGGATTACTTTTGATCATCCACCCATGTTTGGGTCACACTTTTATACATATGTACCATTATTATACATAGAAAAATGAGAGAAGGCAGACACATACACACACAAGAGAGAGTTTTCACTTAATACAAATTTTTCTTTCTTACAATTGTGGTGTTACGCTAGAGAGAGACGGTGAGGTGAGAGAAACTTTTGACTGGTACCCCTAGGGTTGAGATAAATCTTCTCTCTCTTCTTTTTCTTTTCTTCTTCTCTCTCCCTCCTACTCTCGCTTCTCCGTCTTCTTCATCTAAGTCCCTCGCGGAGGTCATGCACAGCAATGGCAGTGTCGTGCATACCTCTCCCTTGGTCTCATAGGTCACACATGGCGATGGCAGCTCCATGCACGAGTCCTCTTTCTCTCCTTCTCGCCTGCCTCTTTGTCTCAGTGAAGTTTGTAGATGGCGCTGACCATCGCTGCCCACAGATGTAGCTTTGACGTCTCGATGATATTCCTCTATTGCGCATCTAACGCAGACGACGATACCTATCGCCATCCGTTAGAGGCCTTGGCAACACCCATCACCGTCTGCGAGCTTCCTTTATGTTTCCGGTGCCTATCGTCGTTCTCCCTGCATCCCACGCCTATCGCCGTGCGATCTAAGAAAAACCATCGTCATGCACCTCGCTAGGAGACATTGCCATCCACAAAGGATGTGTCGCCTCCCGTTGTAAACCGTGATGCTTATTGACGTCCGGACTTGCCGCCTCGCCCTCTTATCTTCACCCTTTTCTCTTCTCACTTGACTAAGGGCGGGCTTAGATTAGTACCGCCGTGTCGACCTCATTTTGAGTAGTATTAATGCCATACTGGTCCTCAAACCATGCCCGTCTTGCTACGGCTCCGAGTCAGCAACTTCTGCCCGTCATGCTAGTCTCACCCTTCTGTCAAGTTCTCTTCTTCTTTCTACCTTTCATCTAACCTTGCACTGCATCACCTTCTCCCATGAATGTATATTACCCTAAGACAAGAGTGGGTCTTTGCAACCCACTTGTCTTACAAATTAACCATAGAAGTGTTGTGCATAAAAATAGGAGGATTACAGGTCAAGGGAGGCGATTCCGAACCAGCTCAAGCTGGAGGGCTTTCTTCGTGATCGAAGAGAGCGCCCATGCAAGCTAACCCGAGTAAATCCCGAACCTACCTAAAATTCCTTTCTCATTGGTTGGTATACCAGCCCTTGCCCTTGAGCGAGGTTCCGAGAGAGCGATCTCAAATCCCAAGTCCACCAGAGACCAGAGATACGTTCCACCAGATCACCTAGATCTAGAGGGTGAGATCGAGGCCCCTAACCAGCTTGGCGACTCCTCTGTGTACTTTCTGCACTCATTTCTATGGCACATGGGTCGTTCAACCAGTTCATCCGTGTTGGGAATTTCTTTATCCTTGCACTCATGGCTGTCCCAGGGAAGTGAGCCACTCAAGTCCCCTTCCTTACTCTTCTTCTGAGTCAGGACTCACGGTGCGGCTCCCAGGTTCTCACCTAGGTTGGTCTTAAAGGGGATTTAAAGGTCCCTGCCTCCCCGCTTTCTCGCCCTGGTGGACTCTCCACCAAGGACCTTGCATGGGCAGCACTTCTGCTGCCGCGCACCGTGCTATTGGCAAATATCCTGCTTGTCATACTATTGCGGTAAGCTGTAAGGCTGCCCTGTCCATCCCTGGGAAAGGCAAACAAACTGCCGCCGCTCCTAAGGTTCGTCGCGAGGCAACCCCCCTATGCCCCTTCACTATTTCGAGTCCCCACACCTGGAGGCTCAGTACACAGAGGAGGAGGCTCTAAGGTCTTCAACCCTCACACACACTCAAAGGCTCGTGGTCTATCCACTCGAGCCACACCTTAGGGCGACCCTCATGTTGACTTGAGCTCGCATCCAGGACTAGGCCTTCTCGGGCCAAACCCTGCATGCTTTATGCACTCGCTTTCCACAGCTCGGGGTAGCGTTAGCTCTATGTCACCTCAAGCACTGGTGGGTCGATCGCTCCATCTTCCCTCTCAACACACACAACTTCACATTGTGAGAGATGAGCTCCCGCCTTGTCCCTCACAAACACAAGCTCGTGGGTCTCGGCCTCCACAAGTCGAACCCATTGGCCGGGCCCGAGGTGACCCCCAAGTCACCCGGACGGCTAACCCTAAAGGTGCACACGCACCATCTTTGCAGGTCCCTTTCAGAGCCAAACTCAGGCAGAGTCACAAGCCGACCCCTCTTTTCTCTACCGCTCTCCCAACGTCAGGCAAGCACCTCGAGTCCTAGTACTCAAATGTCTTCCCTAAGTGTACCATCTTGAGCCTGACCCGGGTCATCCGAACACCCTGGCCTCACAAAGGAAGTCGGGGCAACGACTTGATGATGGACAAAGGCCTCCAGCCTCCAAAACAAGAACCCAAGCTACGCTCCATCTTTAGGCCCCATTCCCTGCTCCAGCTCATAGACATTTCCCTTGCCTGTTCAAAGAAAACGGGGCAGTCCAGGTCTAAGGCTCGGTTCTGAAATGAGGTCCACAGCCGCCTCAGGAGCAAGCAGAAGAGAGGCTTACAGATCCTGACCAGAGAAGCCTCCATAGCAGTCGAGGTCACCACCCCTGACGACCTCCTGCCTTGTAATCCCTTTTTCCCTCTTCAAACTCCAGAACCTAAGCAAGTCCAGGAGTATTGTTCAGTGATCACCACCTAGAAGCCATGGTTCCAAGACCGTCGAGAACCGGTACTCACAGGATCGGCATACAAAGCTAGAGTCAAGTTGGGGCAAGCTGAGACCCTCTAGACTGACTTGCTGCACGTGACTCACCAGCCTCGGCAGTCCGTTGCATCACTTTACTCTGACCTCCCAGAAGAAACAGTCAGTGTCATGGTGATCAATGACCCGAACGACGCTCAGGAGGAGCAAATGAACAAGTTTGAGGAAATGAAGCAAGCCATCATCAGAACGATGGATCGCCTAGAGGCCTCAAGGGCCCGTTCTACGCCTGACTCCCAGACTGGTGAGGACATAGCTCCTAGGCAGGCTCCCCCACCGGTCTCTCAAGATAGCTCCTCTTCTCGCGGGGTCTCTCAAACCGACATAGATGCTATGGTGGCCCATAGCCTCAAGAACAAGGTGTTGGGCATGCAGGTGACGTCACTCTACCAAAAGCTGTATCCTTCTTACATCGACCAGGTGATGTTTCCCCCGAACTACAAAAAAGGGAAATTCCCCCTGTTGAATGGTACCACGTCTCCTCACCAGCATACAACCCACTTCCAAGCAGCATGCCAGGAGACGGCAATTGACAGACGTCTCCTCCTCCTCCAGTTTGTTGAAACTCTCGAAGGACCAGCCTTCTAGTGGTATGCTCAGTTGCCACCGAACTCGATGAACACTCGGCAAGAAATGGAGCAGTTGTTCTACTAATGCTTCCAGGAAGTCCAAAGGAGCGTGGAAACCATTGAGCTCCTCACCTTGATCAAGACCCTGGTGATCCGATTGATAATTTCATCACCCAATGGAGAGAGTTGGTGACCTTTCACGCCACTCCCATGACTGAGAAGGAAGCAGCCAGACTTGCATATGGAACATGCTTCTTGAGATCGCCCTACATGTTGAGGCATCCAATTCACCCTCCATGTCAGAGCTCATCTCTAAGGCAGTCTGTATTGAGGGATTGTTCAAGCACGACAACCCCCGTCAGCAACCTGCCGGATCAAACTCACGCCCCAGTGGTCGGGGCAATCAAAAGGAAATAATCAACGCGGCCGTCACCGTGGCTAACACCAAAGGCTTGGTTTCTCAAACCCTGGACCTCTCCAAGGCACAGGCATCTCCGGCCAGGGGCAAGCTGCAGGCCTACAATAGCGTCCTGCCTCCTAAAAACTCTAGGCGAAGCAACTATTTGGCCCAGCACCAGAATAAGGTTTACCCCTTCGACACGGAGTGGACACCCGCACTACTTCGACTACTGCTAGAACAGAACATGATATAGTTGCCGAAGGCCAATACTGCGGAGTTGGTTGGGCAGGAGGAAAATGAGAAATACTGCGCCTATCACCGGAGGGTCTGCCACCCCTGCTACAAGCACAATGACACTATCGAAGCCCTTATCAACAAGGGTCAAACAAACCTCGAAGAATTGAAAAAGGCATTTGGGGCAGCTGAGGCATCTCACATAATCACAATCCAAGAAGATGATAGGGCACCTTCAATCCTTGGTGCATTCTTCTCCATAATGCTCGAAGAAGCAATCGCCGCCCCAAAGTCAACAAGGCAGCCTAAGTTCCCTCCTCCAGGGACCGAGAACCTCTGGTGCGCATATCACTGGATACAAGGCCACAACGTCAGCGAGTGCACTGGCTTCCATAAGCTCTTGACCGAAAAGATGCAGCAGTGCCAGGAAGTTCAAGGCGACCCAGCAAGACACCCTCGAGTCCCTCTCTCACCTACACAAGAAGACCTTCCGACCCAAGCTCAAGGAAGCACCGAGCAAGACCCCCTCTAGGCCTTTTTTGAAGCAATGCTTCACCAGGGTCTCGTCACCCCCAAGTCTTCTAGGCAGTTGAGATGCCTTGCCCGAGGCACAAAAAAACTCTGGTGCCCCTATCACCAAGTGTGGGGCCACGAACTCAATGATTGCTCGGGGTTCGAGGCCATAGTCACGGAGAAAGTCCATCAAGGTTGCATCGACTAGACGATTCTTCCAGAACACGTCCAAGCCCGCACTGCCGTTCAAGGAAAAGCCACGCTGCAGGCCCCTCATGAGTATGCACTGGACTCCTCAGGGCCTTCGACCTCTCAGCCCTGGGAAGTCTACCATGGGCGAAGCAGGCTCAAGTCCCTGAGATGCGAGGTAGTCCGTCAGGCTACGGCCTCTCGCTAGCCTGATGGGGCGATCCAAACACCCCCTCGGGGATCCCGAATGAGATGGCGAACACCTAGGTCAGCCCTCCTGTGGAATCATCTTCCTCAACCGCTAGTCGAGGAAGAATTCCTCAGACCCCTTCCTCCGCTGCCGACCTTGCGGGACATCATCCCAGGCACAACTCGCCTCATCATATCGTCCAATTAGGCAGACGGCCTTGAGTCATCAATATCTTAGGAGCCGGCCACAATGGGTGACGATGTTAAAAGCACCCCACAACGGTCAAACCCTGGGCAAGACCTTAAAGACCCCCTACAAACTTCAGCGACGCTGTAGAAAACTACTCGGAGCGTTTTAACCCTTCTTCTCCTTCCCTCTCCTCTATTTCTTCTTTAGGTATTGCTCGGCGATGCCCAGACTTCGACTCTTTAAACAGGGAGTTCGGAGACACTAACCTCACCATGCCGCAACAAGAACACCTCAAAGAAATGTTGGCCCAAGCTGCAGGATTCTCGATAGCCGCCGACGCCCTGACAACCCAAGCCAAAACCAGGCCATCTCTGAGTTCCTGCTCCCATGAAGCCTCCCACATGGTGTAAATCTTGGAAATATCAACTAGCACGGGGAAAATGGGTCTAAGATCAGGAAAGAAGCTACAACCCACACCTAAAAAGTTCAAGGTCCTCAAATTTTCTGATCCTTTACTTTCCCCTGAGCTTAAACCTCAAACCTCTACATCCTTAGTACAAATTCCTATTACTGGCCCATCAACCTAGACCACACCGAGTGAACATCATAGTCAGCTAGTGTCGCAAATCAAGACTCAACCAAAACCTGTTCCTATGCCTACCCTACCACCTACACCAGTGACTAGATCAGGAATATAGAAGACAAATGAAGATAAAGTAACATACGATGTAATTGGGCACTTGAGAAAGCTTCCATCCCTTTTGAGTATCTATGATGCCCTCTTGCTGTCTAGAGACTACTGCATGGCTTTGGTCCAAGCACTCTCTAACCCAGAGGTGTACGAGACTGAGGTGGAACCCATTGAGGTCGAACCAACCATTCTAAGCGGGTGCGAAGATGACCTTCAGCTGGGAGGCAAATTCTACAATCACCCCCTCTTTGTGAATGGTGAACCGCACGCTTACCATCTCAATCGGATCATACTAGACGGAGGGTTAGCAGTTAACCTGATCCTAAGAAGATTCTCACCCGACTGGGATTAGGGTTTGATGACCCCACTCCTACCCACATCATTGTGAAAGGGTTCAACCAGTCAGGAGAAAAGCCAGCCGGCACAGTGCACCTCCGCCTCAAGATCGGTGACCTCAATGATTATGCTTCGTTTCATGTAATCGACACCGATACCTCTTACAAAGTCCTGCTTAGTTGTCCTTGGCCTCACGATCACGGGGTGGTTCCTTCCACGCTCCACCAATGTTTCAAGTACAGCGGAGATGGAAGACAACACACGGTCTATGCTGACAAAAGACCGTTCCCCGTAGCTGAGACTCACTACACCGACGCCTAGTAGTATTTCACAGACCTTCTCTCACCGGAAAAGACAAAAGATAATGATTGGAAGTCTGTGAGAGAGACAAGACCTTTGTCTCATGATGATGTTGAGGATTTGGGACGAATGATTAAAGACATGTTCATAGAAGAGGAAAGACAAGGCAAGATCCTCCCTTTGACCCTCATCCACCCAAGTATACCTTGCCACCTCTCGGAGGTCATTGTATCCTCTCCCAAAGGTGAAGATTCTCCCTCTACTTCTAGATCGCAGAACAAAACGACGAGTTAGAAGCAGCCCCTGATCCTGAGGAAGCCCCAAAGGTGGACCTACTGGCACATAGGGTCATCTACATATCGGACCAGTAAAAGGTTTTGCATGTCCCCATCGCCCTTCTAGAGATAGAACTGGCGCACCAACCGCCACTGAAGGTGCTCTAGGTTCTGTCCTCCCTGAACAAGGGGATAGCCAACAGCCAAAAGAAGGTCTTACACTTCTCTGGGGTTGTCGAAGAAGTACAAGTGGACAAGATTCAGCCCTTCGGCTCTCAAGAACAAGACCCCATGGCAGTGTTGAGAAGCGAGGTGTATAGCTTCCAGAATCAATTGAAGGCTGTGTGCGTCGCTTCAAAGCATTTAAGGGAGTTTGTCCTCGAGACCAAGACTTACGATGAGTTCAAAAGCAATGTACCTTGAAATGCAGCCAAAGCTTCCCCAAACTAGAGCATTTACTGCGAGCAGGCTCATCAAATCATGAGAACCAAGAATTATGAGCCTCTCTCCAATCAAACACTCCGGGGTGAGGAAGCAACTGCTCCCCTGTTCGAGGTCATTGAAGCTACAGTAGGCTGCACAAAATGAAGCAAGGAGTGGGTTATTCTTCTTCATCTCAAAAAATGAAAGGGCTGAAGCAATGAAACGAAAGAAAAGGGAAGAACAAAAGATATGCCATTCACATGGAAGAGGAAAGAGTCACTTCATTCATCTATCAAAGGTTGTTATAAATATTAGCGAAAAGGCAAAAAGAGGGGATTCTGTCACTATTGCCAGCAATATGGGTACAAAAAATTACAAATCGAAATATCCGCTCAGATCTAAAGCTAAGCCTATAATGGTCCTACTGTGCCCATTTGATCTCGTCTTTCAAAGCTACTGCCTGGAGGAGTGCGAAATTTCTAACCAGACGATATTCCCCCTACTCCAACTGAGGCAAAAATGAGTCCTTTCCCACCTCACGAGCCATGATAATCAAGCTTTGCAAATCACCAATTTTACGTTCAAGAATTGCCATGTCCTCCTCATTTTCAAAATAGGTGACCTCTTTAAATATCGAAGGAACTTTCGAGGGAAAAACATTTGAAATCCGAGTGAACGAACTAACGCATGAGAAAGCTAGTTCTAAGGTTTCCCAAGTGTGCTACCGCATAATCTGTAACAGTCAAAGGCCCGGGAAAGAACCTAAGTAGAGGTCTGATGGAGGGATATTCCTCAATAGAAGCCGCCTCTTCTAAACACAGGACTTCCCTAGCTTGTCAAGCCGTCTCACTCACTTTTGTTTTGAGCAAATCCGTGCAACGATCATTGAAGTCTAAGAGGTTGTCTATCAGCCTCTTTGTCAAAGAGGGGAACATGATCATCTCAAAGAGAGAAGCCCGACTGAAAAGTCGGTAAGCAGCTCCAAGAAGATCGTGTCCGTTGTCTATAGTGACATTACGGTGGTTGAGCCTGATGATTTTTGCAGGGAAAGGCATCACGGCCTGCGAAACAATAAGGTCTCCCCGAATGCGCCAATAAGAGGATGAATAACTTGTCCAGAAGAGGAAGTGACTACAAAAGCCGCACCTACGATGGGTTCCCTTTGAGTGGGAAACATGAGTCCCTCTCACAAGGTTGCAAAGGGATTCACCCAGTTGCCCATAATTATCAAATCATACTCGCTCTCACCTCCGGAGATAGGAGGTTGACGAAAGAGATGCGATTCATTCTCAGTAATGAGAGGTTCTTCGTCCTCAATAACTATGGCGTCCTTACTTGAAGAAGCTTGTCTCTCGGAAGCTTTAGAAGCCTCGACTGATCTTCAAGAAGACATGTGTCGGGGGGGAGCACCAAATATCGTCGTCTAACAGTCAAAGGAAAAGACTATCGCCGTCTACCACCAGGAGGGAATTGATGTCTTGCGATCAGTCAAGGACCATCGACTTCCCACAAACCAAGGCGTATAAATGCCTCGATCCATCCGTCAACACGCACCACACGAGCGTCGTTTGAAATCCGGACATGCCGCATGGCACTTGCAGCATGCCTTGTCATCGCACATGCGGAGAGCGACTGATTTCCATCCCACGGGTCCTCAACTCCTCGACAGTTACGGTCTCCCAACCACCGACGCTTTCTTCTGCTCGCCGGGAATCCACTCCTGTCCATCTGGAAAACACCCTCTCGCCTCCTGCTTATTAGCGAAATTAGTGAAAACCATCAAAAGTCCCTAGAAGACTTCCCTGAGACTCGGCGGATTGCCCTTCGCCCTGGTTTTTCCCACTTCATCAGTCCACCAAAGCTTACCAAAATTCTGCTAAATTTTTGGTGAGCTCAATGCAGCCCCTTCTCCTTCTCCTATGACAACCAGAGAGCTGACAGAGCCCTCTGAGCTCTCTGCGACCTCCCCTTCAGTAGCAGAATGACCGGAGAAGCACTCGAACTCTGGTAGGGCACCTCTGCAAATTCTGCCAAGGCCCCGAGAGATCCTCTTCCTTGCTCAGAAAGCTTCGATGTTGGTTGAAAACTGTTCGCAAGCATGCTGTAAAGCTTCACACCTCCTGAAGTTCGCCAGAAAAATCCCTAAGGACCTTTCTCTACAAATTCTGGCCGGGGAGTGCTCGTCAGAAAACCGTTGCCAAGTGCTTTGGATCTCTCTCTCTAAAACTCCTTTCTACTGGGGTTTCTCCCCCTTTTATACCCCATAGTATCAGAGACTGCCCTCGTCGCGTATCGCATCTAGGGGACTAATGCCACGCAAGGTTGTCGCCACATATCTCGTCCAGGGGACTAGCACCGTGCTCTTCATTCAAAAGGTTACCGTCGTGCATTGCGAGCACTTCGTCAGGAGGCTATCGCCACACTCCCCATCAAGGAGTTATCGCCCTGCTTCTGGTTAAAAGCTACTGTGGCGTGCTTCACCAAGGGACCTGACACCATCATTCGGGTCTAATGATGCACTTAGCGTCATATGTAGGCCTTGGCGCTCCCCTTCAGACCATTGACCCATACCCTCAAGACGTTCATTCCCTACAACACAATCTCGCCCCTCAGTGAGCCCAGTTTCCAGTAATGTCTCTATTCCCCACAGAGTCGCTTGGCTATGGTCCGTGCTGCATGACCTTAAACTGCACCACTATGGTCCAAACTACATGACCTTAAATTGTAGCGGATGTCTAGTTGCACGACCTTAAACTAAATGGTCTGTGCTACATGACCTTAAACTGCACCGCCATGGTCCAAACTATACGACCTTAAACTGTAGCGAAGGTCTAGTTGTACGACCTTAAACCGCATGGTCCGCACTGCTTGACCTTAAACTGCACTGCCATGGTCCAAACTATAGGACTTTAAACTGTAGCAGAGGTCTAGTTGCACGACCTTAAACTTCATGGTCCGTGCTGCATGAGCTTAAACTACACCGCCACGGTCGAAGCCATATGACCATAAACTATAGCACGCGTCCTAGTGGCATGACATTAAACTACATAACATGCGGTCCTGGTGGCAAGACCTTAAATAGGCCCTCAAGTCTCGGTGGATGACCTTAAAACACGCCAAATCGATAGTCACTGTGGCATGACCTTAAACATGCTTCCACAAAAAAAATGTCAAAAAAGAATATGATGATGATGACGGACATGACGTGCACCCCAAAGGCCTCCATGGGCAAAATATGTCAAAAAGGAAAAAGACGGGCATAGTGAAAACCTGAAAGGGAACTATGAGTAAGATTGTTAAAATAAAGGGAGTGTGGTGAAAACCCTTCAGGGCACTCACTCTCAAATGACGGGCATGTTGATCCTCCCCTACGGGTCATCACGAGTAAAAATATCAAACGTCCCTGTAGCAAGACGTTAAACTGCGCGACATAAAATCTATTCATACGACTATAAACTGCTTCATGTTTCTACATGTCTCCATGGGGTTGCCGCATGACACCCTCCTACACATCCTCTATTACGTCCTTTTCATAAGCCCCAAGTGAAAGAACACCACCCTTTCGAGGTGTCCTCCCAAATCAAGGTGTACCTTAGTCGTGACTGCAAGGCTTCGAAGCAGAGACATGCACTTCAAAGCTTGCACCCACCTCCATAAAGCCATATATCAAAGAGGTCTACCACATTTCCGACTGTGAGGCTTCGAAGCATAGAATGCAAAAGTCAAAGCTTGCGCCCGCCTCTACAAAGCCATATCATAAAGAGGTGTACCACAGTTCTGACTGTGAGGCTTCGAACCAAAGCATGTAACCATCAAAGCATGTGCTTGTCTCTCAGAGGCGTACCATAGTTTTAACTGTGAGTCTTCAAAGCAAAGGGTGCAAGGCATGTGCCTGCCTCTATAACACAATATCTCAAAGAGACGTACCACAGTCTCAACCGTATACCCTTACACCTGATTCCATGCATCACCATTACCTCAAGATTCTCCTGGTCTCCAATTTTCAGTTGAGTCACGCCATTCATATCCCCTTAAGCCTCCATCATGCACCTTTAACTACTCATGACCTCACATCTTGTCATGCATGCCCTTATGCTAGACCCCATTATCGCCGAGCATGTTCTACCACTATTCCCAGTGAGAGTCATACCCTATTGCGACCCACTATCCCCAAGGAGTTAGGTCCATGCTTATCTTCTTAACCCCCAGTGGAGTTACATGAAGCCTCATCATTATCCCCGTAGAGTCACACTGGCCCTCCTAATCCCCAATGAAGCCTTTCTCGATAACTACCCCTCAAAGGGTCACCACCTTCATCCACATCTCTTCACATATGGATAGCCTTAAGTATCTTTATCCCCAGGGAGTCAGATTGCTATCCACGTACCTACCCCTGACACAACCCTATTGACATGGCGGCTCATACACAGCCCATGCTGCATGACCTTAAACTACGTAGCCATGGTCCGAACTATATGACCATAAACTGTAGCGGAGGTCTAGTTACACGACCTTAAATTGTATGGTCTGTGCTGCATGACCTTAAACTGCATAGCCACGGTCCAAACTATATGACCATAGACTATAACAGAGGTCTAGTTGCACGACCTTAAACTGCATGGTCCATGCTGCATGACCTTAAACTGTATAGCCATGATCCGAACTATATGACCATAAACTATAGCGAAGGTCTAGTTGCACGACCTTAAACTGCACGGTCCCAGTTGCATGACTCTAAACTGCGTAACCACCGTCCAAGCTATATGACCTTAAATTATAGTGTACGTCCTGGCCGCATGACATTAAACTGCTTCACCCAGGTCCAAGAGGCACGACCTTAAAGGCGGCCCATGTGCGCGCACACCTCCCTTTTTACGTGCATCTTTATGCACGTCTTCCTTAACCAGCCCATTGGTGTGTGCATACCCTCTTCTTCTTCTGTCCAGTGAGCCTACCTAGGCCCGCACTCCCTTTAGTGCATCACCACACACGTCTTCCCCAGCCGGCCCATTCGTGTGCACGGTCCACCTACACCACTTCCATTGCCTCCCCAGTGAGTCTACGTACGCGCACACACCCTTTACGTGCATCGCCACGCACGTCGTCCCTAGCCAGCCCATTCGTGTGCGTGGGCCACCTTCACCATCATTCATCTCATTCCCTAATAAGCCTTACCTATGCTCCAAATGGCAAGACATCTCGCCACCAGCTAGTAGGCCACCACTTTTCACCTACCATCCAATCAACTCTCTTTAGGAAACTTCATGTCACCTTCCCTAGTGAGTCAAATTCACCTCCAGACTCACTCTATGGCCTCTATAGACTGTCATTCCTTACCGCTACGGTCCAGCTGTATGACCCTAAAACTATCGTGCACATCCTAGCCGTATGACGTTAAATGGTTTCACATAGGTCTTGAAGGCATGACTCTAAAACGCGCCTTCTCTAAAAAAAAATGAGCATGGTGTACATCTGGACAAGAGTAAATATGATGGACGGGCATGGTCACGAAACCATGAGTAAAAGAGTTCCATGGAAAAATAAAACCAGGCACGGTGAAAACCCCAAAAGGGCACCGCGAGCAAAAACAGATGAAAAGGGTGGACATGATCACAAAGTCATGGGTAAAAGAGTCCGAAAATAACAGAAGTTGGTGAAAGCCGTCTTTATGGCGCCACTTCCACTGTTCAAGTGAAAACCCGTGAAAGAGTGCTTGGACCAACAAAGTAGGTTGACGCACTTCCACAGTCTCAGTCAAGTCCTCAGTTTCCACGGCTCGTCAGGGAGTGAGAGCCTCACAAGATCTCCCAGTTTCCATGGCTCGTCAAGGAGTGAGAGCCTCACAAGATCTCCCCAATTTCCACGGCTCGTCAAGGAGTGAGAGCCTCACAAGATCTCCCCAGTTTCCACGGCCCGTAAGGGAGTGAGAGCCTCACAAGATCTCCCTAGTTTCCATGGCTTGTCAGGGAGTGAGAGCTCCTAAGTTTCCATGGCTCGTCAAGGAGTGAGAGCCCCACAAGATCTCCCCAGTTCAGCAACATAAATGAGTCCTTCAGAGTGAGGACGATGATGAAAAGATCCTGCCAGAAATGATTCCTTGAGGGTGAGGACGATTACGAAAAGATCCCTCTAGAAAAGAGTCCTTGAGAGTGAGGACTATGACAAAAAGATCCCTCCAGAAATGCTAAGGACCATCACGAAGGCAAGAGACTGACAAGGCCAAGGTTGCCAAAGGATTCAGAGTATGTCTCGCCAAAACCCTTTAGCCAGCAGGGGACCAAACTTTCGAGTGAGCTAGAAGCCCCCGACTGAACTCCATTAGACGGGACCTACAGGGATACCCTGAGCATCAAAGGAAACCCTTGTGTAGCAGCAGTGCCAACCAGAGGTTCATAGCATTTGGCCTTAAAAAAGGATCGGCTCTGTACGAGCAAGTGCTGACAAAAACCTCATGCTCCAAAACCGCTGATAGTTCCTTGAGGGTGTGGACTCTACAAAGATCCCTCAAACTTCACGAATGATTTCACTTCTCGATTCTCTCGAAGCACAACATTCGGTGGACATGCTATTGAAAGGTATATTTCATCAACATCAGACCCCCGCTCAATAAAGGCCTAGCAACTAGTGGAAATTTTGACAGTCTCATAACAGCCCTAGAACTGGTCAAGATCTTCATGAGGTCTCTTAAAAGTCTCCTGTCAAGTTTGGTCGCATTCCGACATGTCTAAGGCAGTGCAGACTTAGAAACAGTTCTGGCAGAATCGACCTCTAGCACCCTAAAACAGACTCCTCTTACAAGAGATATATATTCAGCATCACAAACTATTGTGTGACCACCACCATTGGATTTAGCATGGTTGAAAACCCCCAGAGGTCAAGTTTCAGCCCAAACGGACACTCCAGGAAGAAGTTATAGGCGAAAGAGTGAAACAGGAGGAGCCGCATGCTATTCCCATGCGGCCAACCTGCAACACTACACCATTAAAGGGACAGTCAGAACCAGTGAATTTCCATGCTCATATCTCACCCGTCCCATGTTGGATCACGCTCAAATTTGGTGAGCATGTTCGTCTAGTCAAGAGGACCGATTCGATATATGGCATGTCCCGTGATGATGCCCGAGCACAAAGAAAAGCAAGAAAGAAGTTGCTGATCCATGAAGAAAGTACAGGAATTCAGCAGCGTCGTGCCTCAATCGAGCAACCAAATCACACCGCTCGCAAGGTCGATCGACATGAGACCAATTCTATTATGGGTGTAAGGTCTTGGGCCATCTCTGACCTGAACCCCATACATGATGAATGATCGGATTTTGCACACGAAGCCGATGAACAGACTACAAATTCTGTCGCTGGAATCCTTGATTCCCGCCAAAATTTCGAACTTGCAAAGCCTTCGTTCGGTCACGGAATCGAGCTGCATTTGGTGCCCCGCGATCATAGCGACACTCAGTGATTCAGCGAAGAAAACACATAAAAACATCAAGGAACGAATACACTATCGATTCAAAGTTTCAAGATCTACTCAAAATTCAAGTTACATGATCGTGCACTAAAAACATATCCATGGCTTAAAGTTGGTATCAAATCGATTGTCATGCCGAGCCTTATAAGAAAACAATCATCTTACGATTGATCGGGCGTCAGAACGACTCCGGATCAGCCATGCAGGAACACGTAAGTCTTAGCGCAACACAAGGACTGTTATGAAATTCCACAACTTGTTAAGAAGAGCCAAATCTGTCATTTTGCACCCTATTTTCTAATTTTTTTTAATTCAATTTAATCTTAATTTCCAGCAATTAGGGTTACTTTTGATCATACGCTCATGTTTAGGGCACACTTTTATATATATATACCATCATTGTATGCAGAAAAAGGAGAGAAGGCAGACACATACACACACAAGAGAGAGTTTTCACTTAATACAAGTTTTTCTTTCTTACAATTATGGTGTTACGCTAAGGAGAGAGGGTGAGGCGAGAGAAACTCTCGACCAGTACCCTTAAGGTTGAGGTAAATCTTCTCTCTCTTCTTTTCCTTTTCTTCTTCTCTCTCCCTCCTACTTAGTCTTCTCCCTCTTCTTCATCTTAGTCCCTCGTGGAGGTTGTGCACGGCAGTGGTAGTGCTGTGCATGCCTCTCCCTTGGTCTTATAGATCGCGCATGGTGATGGAAGCGCCATGCACGAGTCCTCTCTCTCCTTCTCGCCTGCCTCTTTCTCTCAATGAAGTCTGTAGATGGCGCTGACCATCACCGTCCACAGACATAGCTTTAACGTCTCGGTGACGAACATAGATGGCGAAGTGTGTTGCCACCTGCAGGAGTATTCTTCTGCTGCGCATCTAACACAGATGGCGATACCTATCGCCGCCCTCTAAAGGCCCTGGCAACACCCATCGCTGTCTGCAAGCTTCCTCAGTGCGTCCGGTGCCTACTGTCATTCTCCCTGCGTCCCATGCCTATCGCCGTGCAACCTAAGAAAAACCATCGTCGTTCTCCTCATTAGGAGACAGTGCCATCCACAAAGGATGTGTCGCCTCCTCGCATTGTAAACCGTGATGCTTATTGACGTCCGGACTTGCCCTCTCTTTGCCTCCTCGCCCTCTTCTCTTCACCCTTTCTCTTCTCACTTGACTAAGGCCGGGCTTAGTTAGCACCACCGCGTTGACTTCCGTTTTGAGTAGTATTATTGTCATACTGGTCCTTGAACCATGCCCATCTTGCTATTGCTCCGAGTCAGTAACTTTTGGCCATCATGCTAGTCTCGACCTTCCGTCAAGTTCTCTTCTCCTTTCTACCTTTCGTCTAACCGTGCACTTCATCACTTTCTCCCATGGACGTGCATTTCCCTAAGATAAGAGTGGTTCTTTTCGACCCACTTGTCATACAAATTAACCATATAAGTGTTGTGCAGAAAAACAGGAGGATTACAGATCAAGGGAGGCGATTCTGATCCAGCTCAAGTAGCTAGGGGGCTTTGTTCGTGATTTAAGAGGGCACCCTTGCAAGCCAGCCCAAGTAAGTCGCGAACCCACCTAAAATTTCTCTCTCAATGGTTGGTATACTTGCCTTTACCCTCGAGTGAGGTTCCGAGAGAGCGATCTCAAATCCCGGGTCCACCAGAGACACGAGACACGTTCCACCAGATCACCTAGATCTGGAGGACGAGATCGAGGCACCAAACCAATAATTCAATTGAATTTTTCATGCCATTCTTGGGTGCTTTCTTCAAATTATATAAGGATTTTACAAGTTTACAAACTTGCACTCTTGTCCCTTAAGGACAAATCCCTCAGGTTGTTCAACATAAATTTCTTCATCAAGTTCACCATGGAGAAAAGTTGTTTTAACATCCATCTGATGAGTCCCTAGATGGTATATTGAGGCTAAGGCTATGAGAACTCGAATGGTAGTAATACGAGCAACTGGTGTATATGTATCAAAGAAGTCAACACCTTCTTTTTGTTTAAATCCTTTCACAGCCATTCTTTCTTTATATGTTACCATCCACCTTTAATTTTTTTTTGAAAATCCATTTATATCCCAAGGGCTTAACACTAGGAGGTAAATCAGCCAATATCCAGGTGTCATTTTATAGTACTGATGTCATCACATTGTTCTTTAGAAAGGAGTGTCACGTAAGGACATGACATCTTTAAAATTTTTAGGATTTTCTTCCAAAAGATACATCTGGAAGTCAGGACCAAATTCAGTTGATTTCCTGATTCTCTTACTTCTCCTGAGTTCTAAGTACTAAGGGTTTTAATGTTCACCAATTTTATGTTTACAATGTCGAGCTTCATATTCATTATCCCGCTCACCAATAAATGTGTGTTAAAAAAAAATTGCATCCGTGGATTATATGATTACATTGGACTCTAGGTCCAAAAATCTATAGGCTTTGTTGTATTCAGCATAGCCCACAAAAACACACTTTATAGACCTAAGTCCAAGTTTGGGCCTCTTAAGGTAAGGGCGCCTTACCAAGGCTGCACATCCCCAAACCTTGAGAAAATCTAGATGAGGTTTCCTACCTTTCCAACTTTCATATAGTGAAGCACTAGAATTCGATTATGATACATGGGTTTTCTTTAGTAATTTTAAAATTTAAGTATCTGCTAATGAGATACTTCTTTCTGTCAGCATCTTCTTCTCTATATTTACTTTACAGAGCTTCTCATAGCTCTTTTGCAGTTGGCATTCCTGAGTATAGATAAAATAAAGGATCACTTACAACATTCAAGATATGCCCTTCGTATATATTATCATTTTCGTCCCATATTGCAATTTCTTTGATAATACGATTTATAGAAGTTAGATCACCAGTAGTTGTCAAGGAAGTACTTGGAGCAATAGGACGTGGTTCTCTTAGGACATATTCCACTTTTAAGTACTTAAGTAACAATAATACTTTTGACTGCCATCATCTGAAATTAAGTCCATCAAAATGGTCCAGCCTAAAAAAATCTTGGGTCATAGCCTTAAGACAGCTTCCAGCAGCCATCACATTCATTCAACACTTCGAAAATGTTAGCTTTTGGTAGCGGTGATAGCCGACGGATGGTTGAAAGCCTAACAAATATGTCGAAAGTTTGAACGCACGTCTGATGGCTTGAATGCACAATCAATAGCTTGAACGCACGTCTGATGCCTTGAACACACAGTCGATAGCTTGAACGCACGTTTGATGAATTGAACACATGGTCGATAGTTTGAATGTACGTTTGATCGCTTGAACACACGATCTATAGTTTGAATGCACATTCAATGACTTGAACGCTCAGTAGATAGTTTGAACGCATGTCTGATGGCTCGAGCGCACGGTCGATCTTTGTTGCCAATTCGTTTAACCTACAAATCCTACTCCAATTCCTATGGGAATCCGACTAGTACTAGGAGTGTTTCATTTTGCTCATATAACCGATGAATCCTACTCCAACTCCTACAGGAGTCTAACTGGTAATAGGAGTGTTCTGGTTCAATCCAAGCTTTATCACGGTCTACAAGAGGTGCTGCCGAATTTTCCCTGGATAAGAGTTCGTGAAAGGCTTATCGAGCGTTAGTTCCACTTACCAGGTGGAAGTCAAATTTATCGAGTGTAAGTTAAGCCATTGGACGCGAATTCAAACTATTGACTGTGCATTCAAGCCATCGGTTGATCGCCTCCTACTTGGTACAAAACCTAGATGCAATAGGCTATTTGGTGAATACACCCCATGATACAACCAAATCATAAATAATCAGAGTTTTTGAGTTACATGCTCAAAAAATCTCAAAAACCACTGCAACTAAACTGATCTTACTTAAAGAAAATGAAACATCAAGAAGAAATTCTATGAGTTCATTATTCTTAGAAAATACCACAAATCCCTCTTCAAAATGTTGCTGAAAATTGCCATTAACATCACTCCCTTCAGTCTCCCAAATTCATACGTCTCCATATGCTCTCTCTCTCTTGCTCAAGGCTTATATAGTAGAGAAATAATATAATATAGGGAGGGTAGAGAAGTGGCAATTAAAGAGAGAGAGATAGAGAGAGAGAGAAATAGAGAATGTGTAATGCCAAGTGCATGGGCACTTGTCCCCACAGGAGCAAGGAGGTGACGTCATAACGACCAAACAACAATAAAAAACAAATAAGATAATACAAAAAAGTGGGAGGAAGAATGGTGGTCCACACATACCAAAAAAGCATGATGGACCATCACCAATATTAATATTGAAAAAGATTTTGAAACTCCAAATTTTTTTTAAAAAAATTAAAATAAAAAGCATTCAAAACATCAAAATTAACATTAAAAAATTTACTTCGTAATTTCTATTTCATATAGGTCGCTCCGAAAAATTATCAAGAAAAATCCCCAAGCTGCCCCTGGATCTGAAACCCAAGATTTCTCTAATTTGACCCACCCTAAACAAGTAAGATAATCCCATCATTTGGTTGTATTTTTTTACGCGGGTTAAATTATTGATATGACCTCGTTTGCTCAGGTTTCAAGCACTGAACTGGGATAATTTATGTATTTTTTACAAGGCAGCTGTGTTGATAAAAATTGAAAAGAAATGCTAATGAGGTGGTTTTGACCCTCAATGACTCCTTAAATGTTTTTCTTTGTTACTTTTAACAAGGTTCTCAAACTCAACTAGGCGGAAAATCTTTATAACATAACTTACACTTATTTATTTCAAATTTTTTGAGTACTATTTTTCAGTAAATCGTTTGGGAAAGTTGAATGGTTGAATTTGTTTTATTTCTTGTTATCTTGATTCTCAATACATATGAAGTTTTCCTTAGATCTTTCATATCAAAATGTCGTGTAAGAAATTCTTTGTTTTCAATAGAAAGACCATTGAGTTACTAAATATTAACATATCATCCACGTATAGTGATAAAAATACCACATCACTCCCACTTCGTGAAACTGTGAGTCATGGGTTCGTTGGGTTGAATTGAGAAAATGGCCAAAGGTTCTGAAGCTCAGCCCATGGAGTACCATACAACCCAATTGTACCTACCAAAGGATACTAAGTTCCCTATTTGAAAATTTTACTGGATGCTAAACTAAGTGAATTTGTTAGATAATATTTAAAAATGGTTTATAATGATTTTTTAAAATTTCTAAGAATTTTATTATGAGTAATAGTAGCTTCTAAAATTTATTTACATAAAATTCCACCTAAAGCACCCACATATGTGGAGCGTAAAATGGCCAATGTATGCCACGATGCCACTTGGGGGCCCTACATAAGATGCCACGCCACTTCCATGTGCAAATGCAATGGACAATCCAAGTGGCATGTAAGGCCCTTGCTTGAATGAGCCACATGGAGTGGATAAGTGTGTTGTGCAAAATTAGGATTTGCGTGCACAAGTGAGTGCACAAGAGTGAGTATAGCAAATATATTTTTTAAATATTATCTATATTCTTGAAGTTGCCAACCAATAGCTTTTTAAGGTCAAATATGCTTTGTATGTGTTGGAATTCCTATTTGTTTAATGATAAGGCTTATGGCATTCTATGACACCATGTGTAAGATAATGTCTCATGTGAAAATGACTATTCATTAAGAGAGAATATGAGCTCTTGGAAACATTTTTCAGAGAGACAAAGTACTAGGACACCTGACATATTGATTCTGAAACCAACGGACAATTGAGTTTTGATAAAATTAATGGTGACAAAAGGCATCCAAAGACATTATGGTCTACAAGTCTAAAATGACAATAATGAAGTATGGAAGACAATTTTGGAATTTTATGATAATAGTGATTAAATCTCACTCATTTTATATTAGCCACAAAAGGTGTTAAACAACATCAGAATCAAAGCCTCTCTCAACCCTTGAATAAGTTGTTTGATGGCTAAGATTCAATCTAGGGTTAAAATCAGATTTAAACCACCTATAGAAGCTCACTATCTCAAACATCCAGTACACGTAGAACATCTCAATAGAGGTTTGTGTGCACCTATGGGATGCCCCACTCAAGCCTTCTTTCTTTCTTGCCTTACCTATTTTAAATGAATGAAGAAGTGCATAGTGCTGTGTAGTGAGTGTCTCCACAATGGATGACTATGAGTCCATTAAGATGCAACGTTTATTAGAAGCCTTGTACATCTTCAAGCTCCTTTTCTTTGCTTGCTGTAAATACATATTAATAGAACCTAAGATTGTTCCATTTGCACTCATTGACTATATTTTCTAGCATCGTTTCAAAGCCATTTCTATTGGCACTCCTTGCTATAACTCTCAAAAGTTCTTGAGCCCAAATCAGCGAGCTAAAGTCCGCCTTGTCGTTCCAAAAGTGTGATTTTATGAGTGCTGCCATTCTTCAAAGCACCAATCTAGTTTTATTGCATTCATCACTCTCTAAACTAGACCTTTCATTGTCTCAATACGCCACGTGTTGAGCTTTCCTTCATTTTTCCCGCTTGTGGTTCATTTTAGGCCCTCTTCTCATTGAGTTTGCACAGAGCATTAAGCACCCATTAGTATGAAATAATTTCATTATGATGCACGCTTTCTATCTAGATTGAATTTAAGCCTAACTGTCTTGCTCTATCAGAGAAAAGTTGTAACTTATGTCTAAGTCTGTGGGGGTCATTCGATAATAGGAGATAATTTCAAACGACTTCACATGCCATTAGACTGATTGCATATGTCTGTATTTGAGATTTACTCCATGAGTGCTTGCATTCTAAGTTCTTGCGTAGATTCATGAGCAATAGCTGCAAATTGTATGTAACAAGTGTAACATGAGTTGCATTCAATAAAAGTTTTTTTTTTATATGCTTTTGACTCATCTTCCATACGTTGCAATGAGTACACCCATAGAAAAAGGAAGCTTGTTCTCTTAAAAACTATTGCCGCCATTTACTTTTAATGTGAGGAGATCATATCTTACCCACCATATTTCAAATCGGATGGTTGTAAGTATGTTATTGACTGTATTTATAATTCAAAAAAGTATTTCTCGAAATTTATGCACACCCCAAGCCATCCAATTGGACATCTAATTGTTAGAAACAATTGTGAACTCCTTGTAACAAAGATAAATGGTCTTATAGTATACAGTTCTTAAAAAGATCGTGCCTCAAAATCTTTTACAAAAAAAAACTAAAACACTGCTTTCTGTTTTGCATTATTACGTGATTTCTTTTCGGGGTCCTAGTCACAAAGAATTAAGGCAAAACACAAAATGCTGCACTCTCAATCCCATTCCCATATGATACATAAAATTTAAAGGGGCAATGAACAATCCAATGACTCAAATGGATAACAAATAATTTGTGAAAAGACCTTCCAAGTCAATCAGTAATATTTCACCCCTGAATACAATAAAAACTTGACTAAGTTGCAAGTCATTCATATTGGGAACAAACCGGAGTGAGGAAACCATTTATTCAATTTATTTTATAGAGGAGGATTAAATGGAGATGGCCTCATCAAGGCTGTAAAGCTTGGGTCTGGATGGGAGAGCTACAGCATCTGCAACAACCTCCACTTGGGGCAGGGCTACAACACACATGCAGGACAAAAGACAGGTCCCTGCCTTGTTGGCCTTCCAATAATCACTTCTGAAAACCCAACATGAAACATCCTCATCAAAAGCATTTTATGAATCTATGGAAGTACACAAAAGAAAATTATCATGGTGTTAGTTATCTAATGTTCAAGATTAAGAAAATGCACTTAGTGAAAAAAAAGAAAGAAAAGATGATGAAAATGCATAGAAAACCAACAAAGAAAAAGGTGCCGTTGTGGTGTCTTGAGCACAATAGATGATGACCATTTTGTGCATTTGGATCGCAATGTAATGGAAACCTTACGGGTTGATTTCTTGGCTTCTGATTTTGCTACAATTGCAACACTATCTTTATTTTTCATTCCCACCACTGACACCATCTAACACCTTCAAAACATTAACTCCTAATCTATTTGAAAAAAATGGGTAGGGGTCTATCTTCCCCATTGAATTACCCAAAAAAAAAAATTACCCAAAAATTAAAAACAAAACTAGACGTGGTGGGAGGAATTGGCCGGGCCTAGCTTGGACCTAGTCGCTGTAGGGCTGGCCCAAGACCAGCTAGGCCAGAATTGGCCCAAGAAGACCTGGCCCAGGCCCCGCTCTAGCCTTGACAGGGCATGGCCAGGTTCAGGCTGCCAAAATGCAAAAAAAAAAAAAAAAGAAGACAAATAAAGGAAAAAAATAAGGGAAATAAAGGGCTGGCAAAGCTGGCCAAACGAGGCCGGCCCTATAATGACCCTGGCCCAAGCCTAGACCCAGCCTGGCCTATACGAGGCCATAGTTGCTTGCCCTTGGACCTGCCCTTGAGCCATATTTTATGGTGGCTAAGGCCCTAGTTTTTTTAGAGTTGAGCCGATCAGGCCGGGCTGGGCCATTGCCAGAAAAAAAATCAAATTTTCTAGCTAAAGGAGATACGCTTACCCTGGGTCATGCGTGCGGCACTAGCAGGAGACAGGGAGCACAAGAAAATAAGTAGTAAAAGAGCTGCAAGAGCATGCTACATGCCTCTCTTGCTTGCCATCTCTCTTAATTCTCACTTACAATTTGTTATGACACAAGAGAAGTTCTCCTATTTATAGGATAATTAAGCGGATTGGATTGGTTGACTTTGAACATTGGAGGGATTATTTAATGGGTGCGGTTTGTCTAGAGCCGAGGCTCTAAACAATCAAAATTAAGCGGACCTTTAAATAGTATTGACAATTGTGGTTTCAATACTGAAAATCTTTGTAATAGCCTTAAAATATATTTTTATCTTTAATTATAAAATTTAAAGCTTAAAAAATAGTGTAGGTTGAGTAGATCTATGAAAATTTGATAATCTTGAAAAATTGACGGTCTAAAAATGCATTACAAGATGCATTATTTCCAAAACTTGAAATTTATTTTTTCTCATGTCCATACATCTTGATGTTGAGATGATCAATTTGAAGATATTTGAGTATCAAAACAACCTCTTCTAGTGAAGTTTTGAGGTGGGCTAGAATTTGATTATTTAGAGCTTCGGCCCTTATTTAATTGTTAATCATAGCAAGCATTTATGGTGCCGTAGTGCCTCATGTTTGAAAACACTGAAAGTAGTGCATCACTCCATCCATCATAATTTGGTCAAGCCTGTAACTGTGTAGCCGTATTTTCTGACCTGAATTTAACACATCTTATGCTTCAAAGGTTTAACGCGTTGCGTGTGTGCCACTACTACAGCGGCTATCCACCATTCGTTGTCATCAACAGAGGGTGGAGATGGGCCACTATTTATTTTTATTTTTCTGTTTTTGATACTTCAACGATAGGAATCAAGATATGATGCTGCTAATCATTCAAGCCAAAGCCCGATTCCTAGGGGTACTGTTCTTTTGAGAGACTTAAAACATATTATCCAGTCCCTTTGATGGGCATCCATTGCTAAGCATTTGTGAGGAGGAAGGGCCGACTTAAAAACTGGGGGTTTGGGAATGGTCACATGAGTAAGCCTCTTGAAACGTCCCATGTGTAATTTAATGGTCACTTGAGGTCAATGTTATGAAATTTGCTTGGCCTTAAGATTTTAGACATAATTTGAAGCGAAGCGAAACGAAGCCTGGTGCTGCAATTTCGGTCAGATTCGAGTATGCTTCGGGTTTGTTTCGACTAACAAAGAAATAGCTATATAAAAGATTTTTTCCATTATTTGTATATATTTTTATATATAAATATCTAATTTATTTATATTAATTTTTTTTGTTTTTTATAAAAAGTCTGAAGTCTTCGCCCATATCAACTGAAACACCGAATTACTCCAAAGCGAATTTAACAACACTGCTTGATGCTTTGCATAAATGGCCACTTCTTGTCTTTTTAACGAAAGCTCTAGCTCCCTTTCAAAATTACGAAGTTAGCTATGGCCCTCAAACGGGGAAATTCTTGACATTCACAACATCCAAATGACCATCTCTCTTTGAGAAGTTTAAGACGAGAAAATTTTCCTTAACGATAAAGGCCTTGACATTCACAACATCCAAATGACCATCCCTCTTTGAGAAGTTTAAGACGAGAAAATTTGAGATATCAAACCCTTTTTGGTTCTGCACGGAACATACCCTAAAGGATGATAAATTTGATCTCTTCAAGATACAAAAATTAATTGTTCTTCAGCCTTTAAAACAATTGCAATACTAAATAATCTAAGGAAAATTGTTTCATGCAGGCTGGACAGCATTTCTACAATATACGGCCCAAATGTGTAAAGCATTCATCTTTAAGATGGACACAAATAGGTGGTTCATCTAAAAACATATGTAACTAACGGTCCAAACGTTTTCTTAATATAATTATTATTACTAGTTTTTTTTAAAAAAATTCATATTCTTGATCTCCATGTTAAAGATTATATATTCTCTAAAAATTAAGTTCAAAATATATCTAAAAAGTATATTTATTGCCAAGCTAACATTTCTACGATATGCAGCTGGCTGCATAGAAACCATGTCCATTTATCAAGGAGTTAGTTGGGTTAGAGTGTTTGAAAACATTTTTCAACATCTCGGTCCTTGATGCGGAATAAAGAGGAAGCCAGCCAATAAAGCCTTAACATACAGTGAAATTCTCAATAGTTTCAGAATTGCCCTAGGATGGTTCAAAATCTTTTGAAGCACTCCAAAAGGCTACCTGCCAAGTTTTGTCTCAATCTGACATGTTTAAGGTAGCGCAGACAAAGAAACAATTTCGGAAAAATCACCCTCTAGCACCCAGAAACGGACTCCGTAACTAGAACTATATTTTTAGTGCATCAAATAGCTGTGGGACAACTGTTATTGGATCCGTCACGGTTAGAAACCCCAATGGGTCCAGTTTTGGCTTAATCAGGCATTCCAGGACAAAGTTATGGGTAAAAGACCAAAAAGGGATAGGCTGCATGCTATTCCCGTGTGGCCTCCCTACACCAATCTCCATTAAAGGAGGCCGATGTGCACAGTCTCGAGCAGCAACTTCAAAGGCCCATATCTCACTCGTTTTGAGTCAGATCCCTATCAAATTTCGTGAGCGTGTTTGTCTCATTAAGAGAACATTTTGATATGTGGCCCGACCCATGACGAT
This sequence comes from Amborella trichopoda, assembly GCF_000471905.2. The sequence continues at coordinate 2,168,446 of NW_006497498.1, forward strand.
ACCCGAGCAGGGAGAAAAACTAAAGAGAAATTGATGATTCATGCAGAAAATTTAGCAGCAGCATGCCGTGCTTGAGCGGCCAAATCATGATGCTCGCGTACCCAATCGACATGAAACCAATTACATTATGTACGTAAGGTTCGAGGCTATCTCTGGTCCGAACTCGTGTGCGATGAACGGTTGGATTTTACACACAGAGGCATCGAAACTGCTATAAATTCTGGTCGTCGAATTTCCAAATTCTGATGAAATATCCAAGTCGGCAAAAATTTGTCCGGGCATAAAATCGACCTGCATTTGTTGCAACGCAATCGTGACGGCATGCTCAATGCAATACAACGAAAAAATCATGGAAAAACATTAAGAAACAAGCACACTATCGATCCGAAGTTTGCAAGATTCATCCAAATTTTGAGTCACATGATCATGGCTTAAAAACAAGATCCATGGCTCGAAGTTGGTATCAAATCGATCGCTATATCGAGCCCTACAAGAAAACAATCATCTTTTGGTTAAACGGGTATCAGAGCAACCCCTGATCATCCACATAAGATCATGCAAGTTCTAGGACAGCAATAGGGACTGTCTTAAAATTTCACACATTGTTGAGCAGAGGCAAAACAATCCTTTTGCACCAAATTTTAGAATTTCTTTTAATTCAATTAAATTGTAATTATCATCAATTTTGATAATTTTTTGGCATCCACCCATGTTTGGGCTCAATTCTATAAGTACATGCTAAGCACAATTGTTCAAGGACATTGATTATTCAATACTCATCAATAAAATTTGAGAGTTTTCACGTTCAAATTATGGATATGTCTTGGAGAGAGAGAGAGAGAGAGGAAAGAGAAGAAAAGGGTAGGTACCTTGCGATAAGGTAATTTTTTCTCTACTCCTCTTTTCTCTCTCTTCCTCTCTCCTCTCATCTCTCTATTTCTCTCTCCTCTCGTCCATCTTTTCTTTCCTATTTCCTCTTTGATCTCCTTTATCCACTTTCTTTCTTTTTCCTTACCTTTCATTTCTCTCTCTTCTCTTTACTACTGTCTCTCTGTTCTCTCTCCTTCTCCTCTGTTTATGCATGGCGAAGTCTTTCGCCTAGTATGATGTCTTCTTGCTTCAGAGACATGAACAGCGAGCCAGGCCTTAACCCGAGTGGAGGGCCGGGCGCCTGTCAAAGTCTCCTTGTCTTCCCTTCTGTCATAGACGGCGGAAGCATGTTCTCTCTCTTCTTAATCGTATGTCATGAACAACAGAAACACACCGCCGTCCATGTTTTCTCACTCCTCCTAATATCTGTCATGGATAGCGGAAGCACACCGCCGCCCATGTTTTCTTTTTCCTCTTAATCTTATGTCATGGACGGCAAAAGCACATCGCTGCCAGTTCTGCCCATGTTATCTCTTTCTTCTTAATCATCTGTCATGGACGGAAAAAGTACATCGCCGCCCATGTTTTCTCTTTGTCCTCCTATTCTCTGTCATGGACGGCGGAAGCACATCGCCGCCCATGGTTTCTCTTTCCTCTTAATCTATTGTCATGGACAGCGGAAGCACATCGCCACCCATATATTCTCTCTCTTCTCTCATTCTTTTATCACAGACGGTGGAGGCTCATTGCCGCCAGCATTTTCTCTCTCTTCTTACCCTTCCATCATGGACGACGGGAGCTCATCGCTGTCCATGTTCTCTCCTATCTTTTCTCTCATTGTTGCCCATGTTCTCTTGCTCTCTTCTCTCTCCTTCTTCTTCATTCTTATCCTTCTCTTTCCTCTTTCCCTTTTTCCTTCTCCCTCATTGCCTATCTCGTCTTCTTCTTGTTGCAAATATGACCTTTCAAGGCTTAAATTCCAGTAGTCTCTCTTTCAGTGGGAGTGATTGAGAGATTGAAATCTTGGAGTCTTGGGAAATGGAGCTCAGATTCTTTTACCCCTAGTACGCATGAGGCATCGAGAGCTCACGTGTTGAGAAAACAATTTCTCAAGGAGGTGTGAGGGTCCATTCCTAATCAGGATTTTATAGGTTAGCCTCATGTTTAGCTGCAATCGGTCAGGGCTTGGAGAATCCAAATGAGAAAAATAAAACTCGAGTACTTATTGAGTATTTACCTTTATGGAATGGTCAATACTTATAGGATGTAAGTGTGTATCTTGACACAAGACCATTGCAAGGCATGTGCATTTTCATTTCGTACAGGAATCCACTCTTCCAAATGCATTATCCAAGCTTGGAAGAGCCAATGCACATGTGCTTTGAGAGGATCCCTGTAATTGAGTTAGATCATGTCCTACAAGGGTACACCTGTAATCCATTGAGAGCCAAATGATTGGAAGTTCTGGCTCAACGGCTTTGATATGATCAATTATGTGTCCCTACCTTAGACTGTGGAACATAGGTCTATTAGGTCGATCTGAGACTCAGCGGAACATCATTCAGGACTAGCCCAATGGAGTACTCTGATACATATAGTTATTAGCCTGAGATCTCACTATACCTTTTGTACTATTTTATAATGATGAAAAAAACAGTAAAAATTACTTTAATATTTATTGTGAATTATAGAGAATTTTTCGAAATTTTATTTGGTAAAAAATGAGGGTTTTCATATTGTTTGGCTCAAATTTCACTTTATTCCTGACCTGATAGTGCCATGTGGCGTCCGAATGGCCATAGGGCTGCCACATGGTACCCCACACCTCGCTCTAGGATCACCGCCCAACTAGGCACTGATCCCTTGCGGGGGACTAGATTGGCATTTGGTTGATTGTTTTATAAGTGGTTGTGTTATGGTGTCTTGTTATATTTTGTTATATAATGTTATAAATTAAGGCCCTGTTTTTATCATATGTCTTAATTAACTCACACATGGGTCATGCTTAGCATGTGTGAATTTTAATTAATTTATTTATTTGATATTAAATAGAACATGCATTTTCAAATTTGAGTTGAAAAATATATTTACACACATGTGTGAAGGGGACATTATCGTTAAATTGATTGGTTTGAAATTTTAGATCTACAAAGTGATTGGCTTTAATAAAGTAGAATATCTACACATGTGTGAGCTTTGTCAATTACTTCTTTGCCCTTTAGCCTTTATGGTTATCTACTCTAATACATTATTAAAGAAACTAAGGGTATTTTTGTAATGCCATATTGGATACAATTGGAACAAAAATATGGGTCAATGACAAAATGGTAAAGTGGCATAACTTAGGGTTAGAGTGAGTGATAATGGTGTGAAATCTCATCCTTTCATCCTAGTGGTTAGATGGGGATGGGTGGCTAGGTACATTAGTCTCTCATGTGCCTTTGGATTAGTGCATCAAGGGTGTTGATTGAATCCAAAGTTACACTCATGTTATATGAGCACATTATGATATCTCAAACCCTAACTATCTCAACTCTTGAACTATTTTTGAAAATTGTTGCTCCCCTCTTTCTTCTAAGATTTTGTGAGAGAAAATTGAAGAGAAAGTGCTTTTACCTTTCTTATGCTTAAGTCCATAGTGTGCATTTATCAAGGTAAACTCCATTGAATTTTCTTTTCTCATAAAATCATATCCTTGGCAGCATCTATAGTTGTTGAAATTTTGAATTTATAAAAGTTTCATTGATCTTAGAATCCCCATTTGATCATCTTTTTCATTATGCTTATTCATAATGTGGTCCTTCATGAGTTATAGCCTATATGCTTGAGAATCTATGATCATGAATAGTAGCTATTAATTACTTTGCTTAAAACCTATCAAATAATTTAGTCGCAGAGTGTCACTCTATTTTCAGAACTTTTTCATCACTTTTTTACTTATGGGGGTTCATAATCTTTCCATACGAGACTGTTTTGGTGTTCCGAGGGACCACCGTGTGTTGTTTGGCCATAACTCTCTTGGTCTTTATCCGATTCGATTCAAACCTTTTTCATTCTGTTTTGGATGATAATTTCAGTGTGTTTAGATATTAAGAAGTGATTTTAAGGTATGTTGCTTTTTTTCATTTGGATTAGATACTCTTGTGAGATTGAACCACTTTTGTACAATCCAAAGGGACAAAATTAAGTCCTTATAGAGCTCGATTGCGTGGCCTCGACACAAGGCGTTCAAAACATGACTTCTCTATTTTAATTTGGCATTCTAATTCACTGTTTAATTGATTTTATTCTTTAGACTTTTGTTTAGATTAGTTGCATGATGTATTTAAGCTTTGGGACATAGTTTATGTAATTTAGGCTGTGAAAGTGTAATTCATAAGCTAGTCTTGCTTTATATATAATTGCCCCATAAGGGGTTGGTATTTGAGTTTATTTACAGTAGTTATACAAGGCTAGAAATGATTGTAATTGTTATGTAAAGGGATTGTAACTTATTCACTTAGCTTGGTATTTAGCAAGTGGCTTGTTGAAGGTGTCCATTTTGCCTTGTTTTTCGGCTTGAAAATTTGCTCTAGTCTTTGTATCCACTTTCAATTGGTATCAGAGCTAGGCTCATTTACATCCTCTTTTAAGTTCTTTAGAAGGATTATAGAGTGCCAAATAGGAACCCATGGCAGCCCGTTCAATACTCACTGAATTGCTTAAGGAGGAGAGGTTCAATGGAACCAACTTCCCCGAATGGAGAAGAAAAATTAGTTATGTGCTTCATGAAGATGGTCTATTGCCATTATTGACTTATAGACCACCTAATCCGCCCGCAAATCAATGCTCTTCAAGTTGTTAAGGAAACATATGAGATATGGTATAACAAAAACCAAAGTGCCAGGAATATTATTTTTGCAACCATGAGTGATTCCTTTGTTAAGGAGTATGAGAAGTCCATATGTGTAAAAGATATTATGGAGAGCATGAAAAAGAAATATGACACACTGACTAAAGCTCAAAGGATCATTAGAATGAGGAATCTCATGTGTTGCAAAATGGATGATCACACCAAAGTGGGTGATCATCTAAGAGAGTTCAAGAGTTGTATAAGAGAGAGTGAGAGAGCCGGTCACTCATATGATGAGGTGACATAAAAGATGATGTTTGTGCTTTCAATCTCTCCCTCATGAGAGACCTTTGTGGCTAATTTGATGGCCAAAGATGCACCTAAAACAGTGGTGGAGATTGTATTTTTCATGGAAGGGGAAGAGCAAAGAAGGATAGCAATGGATGCACCATCTTTCATGGTCCATATGGTAAAATCTCACCAACCCTCATCTTCTTCTACTCCCTTACTCATTACTCATATCTTTTCTTCTCTTCCTAACTCTTCTATGGTGAATACATGCAATGTGGGAGTGAGTGGGAGTGTTAATGCTAAGAACAAGAAAAGAAAGGGAAAAGGCAAATGGAAAGGGAAGGGGAAGCAAAAGGGAACATCCTACTCCTCTTATCCATTTAGCCCTTACCTATCTAAAACCCATGCCTACCCACCAAATCATGCTAGTCCCATGTCTTTTAGGCCTAAATCACCACCCACACCCATGATAGGATGTCCGAGAAAGGGGCGCCCAAACCAGTTTGTGTTGAGGTTAGGGGTAGTGTTGTAGTGGCATGCCCCAAGTTTAAAGGGTTGAAAGAATCCCCAATTGCGTTTATCGGGGTTTAAAAGAAACCCTAGTTTTGAGTTTATGCTCTCAACCCCAATTTTGAGTTGGAGGGAATTACTAACTTGCTTCCCATATTGGCGGAGTGAAGCAGGACCTAAGGATTAGAGCAACATCGATTCGGTAATTAGGTGTGGGATGTGCTAAGTTCTACAGAGGTAATCCTAGTCTCTGTTTTATAAGTTCTACTAGGCTCTATTTTCCGCTTGCTTTGTATATTTTGTTAATTGCAAACAGAATTACCCAGTTAATAAAAAAAAAAAACATAAAAATTTTAAATTTATACCCTAGGACTCTTATATGCTCGCAGCTTTCATTGGTATCAAAGCAAATCTTCTTACTGCCATATATTAGGAATTTTATTTATTTCTTTAACTAAAAACGTGATAGTCAAAGATTTTATGGTTGAAGTTTTAAAGACCAATGGCTTCAATGGGAAGAGTTATGCATAATGGAAAACGGCTATATTCTATGTGAGGAGGAAATTAGTTAGATGCTAATCAAGAATACCCCACTTGAGCAAAGAAGTGATACCACATAGGCCACTAAGGATGCTTATGCTCAATGGGAGCGCAAAAATACCCCGGCAAAGCATCTCCTTCTCATAGCCATGGATGATTCCCATGCTTGTGAGTACGAGACCATGAAGACTGCGAAAGAAATCCATCAAAAGCTCGAGAAAGATTATCTCACTCCTTCCCTCACTAGGAGAATTCTTACATTAAAGCATACTCGGATTTAAAGATGAAAGAAGGAGAAAAGTTGATCACATCAAAAAATTTAGAGTATCAGCTCGATCACATTCAAGTAAAGCCTAACGAGATTATGCAAGTATGCCATATGTTTTTCCAACCTCCTGGGAAGCCTTCACCTCAGCCTTAAGAGGCCAACAGACCACCCTTAAGCTAGAAGAGATTATCACAAAGTTCCAAGCATAAGAAGATATAAAGGACGACTTATGATGCTCCAACTTCCAAAGACTTCGTGACCGGTAAATCTGGAATCCAACTCTAGATATTTTAAGAAAAAGGGAAGGGTAAGAATAAGAATAAGAAAGCTTAAAATAAAAAATAAGATCAACGGCCTAAGAAAAAAAAGATTTAAAGAATTACCATTGTTTTAATTACAATAAATATGGGCACATACCAAGACATTGCAAAGCCCAAAGAATACGAATCCTAATGATAACAAGAAGCATGTTTACATGGTCCTTGAGACCTTGCTAGCCGAACCTAAGGAGGGTTCTAGGTATTTTGACTTGGGGTCCACTGCCAACATGTGTAAAACCAAAGAGGGTTTCAAAGTTAGCTAAGGTAGGATATTTCACCATATTTCCTAGCAATTGGTTCGAAGTAAAATTATGCAAAGAAATTGTGATGACTGACCTTCTTGTAGATGATTGCTTTTAAGTTTCAATAAAAAATGCAATTTCTTATTTTTGTTATTATGATGAGAATGCATATATATGTCATATGAGATTGGGGCATATAAATTATAAAAAAATGAAAAATTAAAGCGAGAAACATTATTGAAAAATCTAAATGGGGATTTGACCAATGTGTGTGAGTCTTTTATACAAGGAAAGCTAGTTAAGTAACCCTTTACAAAAGCCCAAGAGCTATTGATATTTTAGATGTCATCTATAGTGATATTTACTGGCATATGAATGTGGTCACTAAGGGCCTACAAGAGGTACTTTATCACTTTTGTAGATGACCACTCTTTATATAGCTATGTATATCTATTAAGTGAAAAGTCAAAAGCCCTAGATCCTTTCGAGGAGTCCAAAGAGAGGTTGAGATCCAAAGAAACCGAAAAATACAGGTCCTTGGAATTAATAAGGGTTTCCTCAATGCTAGTTAAAGACTTTCGTACTGAAAATGGTATTATACACCAATATATAATGACATACACTCCTCAAGAGAACAAGGTAGCCAAGAGAATGAATAAGATCTTGGTGGAGATGGTGAGGAGTAATGATGGGTCTTGCAAATCTCTCTTCAAAATGTCAGGGAGAGGCAGTTTTAGTAGCCGGTTACATTCTTAACTAAACTCCAAGAGAGTTGTTATCACCCTTGCTATCACTCGGAACTAACAGTGCAAGAAGGTATGGTTCGGATCTAATCTCGGGAAGCAATCACACTAGCACCACACGATAGAGATCTCACTTTTATAAAAGACTTTAAGTGGAACATGGGACCATGAGAGCCAAAGCAGACTCAAAATGAGGTACTTTGTGCACTAGGGTTTGATTGAAACATCCAAACACTTAGGGAATCAAATGGTCAGGGCTTGGTGCGTCAGACCTATTAGAATCTCAGTGTTATGCATCTCGAACTTGTATTTTCATCAACACGGATGATATAACAGTTTGCATACAATAGGCTAAAAAATACACTATCATCTCAGTGTTATGCATCTCGAACTTGTATTTACATCAACACGGATGATATAACAGTTTGCATACAATAGGCTAAAAAATACACTATCAAAGGAGCAAATAATAAAGCACTTTTTAAAGCAAATATTGAAATACTTCAAGGATGAAAGATGAAGTAAGCTCTCTCCTTGTTATAATACATTCCAGCAACATGCTCTTGCATAACAATAGCTTGATCTTATGGAGGAGTGTGAGGTAGGCCTCAAGTAGTTATGCTTCCATAATGGAGTGGATAGCATTCATCAATTCTCGTTGAAGGGAGATAGTCAAGACACAAATATGAGATGGACGAGGAGTAAAGGGATTAGGCGTGGCCCTTTTGAAGACGAATGATCAAGAGATATGACTCAGGCAAAGAGTGGAATGTGAAGTGAAATGGGTCATATTTATAGAAGTTCCATGTGTGGTCATCAAACCTATATTAGATCAGAACGACCCATTGAGTGATCTAACGGCTGAGAGAAGCTAAAAACCTAACCTTATCAATCACCATTGGTATCCATCATATGAATGGTGATGATTAAGCACATCATTATCATCATGCCCATATGAGACCTCCGAAACTAAAAAAATAACATAAGTTCCATCAAACCCTAATTTTCAAATTGATCTCATCTCAACCAATAATCTTTAAAACAGTCAACCATCAACATTGATTTAAACTTGAATTTTGAAAACAAAAATGAGGGTGGTGTGCCACTCCTTTCTTCCATCTTAGAAACTTACAAATACTTAACGTAATGAAGTGTCATTATCATAGGGGATATTACATCATCTTATGTCATGGTGTATCCCCTTTATCCTCTTGTCACTGATCACAACTCCTCATTTTAAAAATCTAAGTGTTCTCAAATCACAAAATTAGTAGATTAAAGATTTTATAAAAATATAAAATCCCTATGCTCACACGTGTACTCACACATGGTACCACACATGTGCCTCACACGTACCAGAAAGCAGCACACTAATCAACATTTTATGCAACAAACAAACAAGGGCTTCACATCAAGGGTAGGGCAATCCACATCATGCCTTGTGGGAAATGACATCGTGGTCCCATGGTTTGCACATGTGGCACACATTGGCCATTTGTATCCTATATGTCAAATGTCGAAATGTCCTCATTTAAAATTAACATAAAATAATTTTAATAAAACAAATTTCTTTGAAATAAAATTTCCAAAAATATCTAAAATTATGATAAATTATTTTTCATCAACATATCATGGTTTGATACTTCTCATAAATCCATTTGGAAAAATAGGGTCCCATAGGAGGTCGGGCTACAAAGTACTACATTAAATTAGACCCGAAAACCCAATCCAATTTCTCATACCATCCCAACAGCCCCTATGAGTCACAAACATTAGTCAGGAGATGAATGGACCTATCAAAGCTAAACAATAGGTGGATGGACCCTATGGTGTTCAGTGGATTACAGGTTCCCCCAAGGACATGCACTCTTGTGGATACAATGATCATCTCTCAAACATGTGCACAGTTCTGATAGGTGGATCTTACATCATCAGAACGGCTTCCCAAAATGCGATTGTTCATTCACACACAGTTAGCATGCTTCATATGTCAAGAATTTGGGCTTATGTTCTCTTAAAGCCCATCTTTGCTCACACAAGGCTTATACAAAAAAATATCTCAAACAATCCGGGATCCACTTATCCATAAGCCCTAGTTCACAATGCGAGGCAAACATAAACATACCGACCATGACTAGAGGAAAACCCTCAAACCTCTCTGTTCACAATATGGTCCAAGAACTTCATCTTATTCAATCAGACTTATTTCGGCTTCTCTAGATCTCAGTATGTAAAGATTTTGATAGTCACTATGTTCGAAGTCACTTCCATTGTGATTTTGAACAATGTTGGTATTGCACATAAGGCCTTGAAAGGACATAATTCCAACATCTACAACCCATTTACAAATGCTATAAATGAAAGTAGGGATGCTCACTTCTTTGATGATGAGTTCTTCAAAGGCATGGCACTCATAAGCAAGCTCAATTTCATGAGGTGATGAATGACATAATTGAGACTCAGGATTCTAAACCACCTAGTCTTAGGAGAAGTAATTGGATTAGGAGAAGACCAGAATTATTCACCATCCTTGATGAACATATTGAAGAAAAATCCTTGTATGAACTTTCTTCCTACTAAGAATGCATAAACTGTCCAGAAAGGACCTAATGAAAAGAAGACATAGATGATGAACTTAACTCCATCAAATAAAACCATGTTTGGGATTTAATATCCCTTCTTCATGATAGAAAACCTATAAGCTATAAAGCAGATCTCTAAAAAGAAGTTGACTATGGAAGGGAAGCTAAAAAAATTATAAAGCTAGATTGATAACCAAAGAGTTTACCCAGAAAGAAGGTATAGACAACAATAATACCTTTTCGCTGTGGCTACATGCCCATCCATTATGATCTTAATGATTATAGCAGTGGTTGGGCCTGGATTTTGGTAACTCGGGCGTCCCGGACATGCCTGGCTCAATAACCCCTTCTTAAATCATTCTGAGAGCCCTCTAGCTATCCTCGCAGCACTGTTTGAATTTGGCCCCATCACTCTGTTATACAACACTAGAACTCACACCTGGAAGATGGCTCTCGTAGTTCAACTCTTGTAATCTACTCCTATTAAGTAGTTCTTAGGTAGATTGAGGGGTTTTAGTTTGAAGATTAGAGGGATTGAGAGTGGATAGAGAAGAAGAAGAAATAGAAAAGAGAAAGGAAGAAACTGACCGAAAAATTGGGTAGCCTTCGCGCATAACCTCTTCTAAGAAGTATTACCAGTGACGAGAAAAGATACTAAGCTTGAAGATCGAGTATCCAGGAGGGTTTTAAAATAATGAAGTTATGGGTCTAGCTCATCAGGAAGTCACTACCTGAAGAGCCTCCTAAAGAAAGTAACCAGAGAGAAGAGAGAAGAGAGAAAGAAAATTAGATGAGATGAAAGAAGAATAAAAGGAGAGAAGAAAAAAGTGAGAGAGAGGAGAAGATCTCTCACAATCTAGACACTTGAAGGGGGGCAAGAGTGCGATCCGAAAGTCAAGCTCTCTAGGAAGTCGCCACTCAAAGACCCTAACTAAAGTGTTTAAGTCGGAGAGAAAAGAGAAAGAAACATGAAGATAAAGTTTTAAAAGTTAAGAAAGAGAAAGAGAAAGAATAATAAAGAGAGATAAAGTGAGAATGAGAGGGAGGGATAGAAGAGTATGAGAGTAAGGGTTTACAGATCCACTATAGGCCTATGAGAGATAGGAGACATGAAAAATAAATTGAGAGAAGGTGGGAGGAATCACGGATCTGCTATGGGTTCGTGAGAGAGAGAGAGAGTGAAAGTAGAATAAAAAAAGAGAGGGAGAGACAAAGAGTGAGAGAAAGTTCACATAACCACTTTGGGTCTTTGAGAGGAGAGATGGGGGAGATAGGAGAGAAAAGAGGAGAAAGAAAAGGGGAGAGGCATGAGTACTCCGTGAGCCGGTGAGAAGGTGAGAAGAGAGGAGGGACGAGGGAGAAGAGAAGGGGAGAGGCACCACAGGCCCGTGAGAGTGTGAGGAGAGAGGGAGGTAGGAGAGCAGATTGGAGAAAGGGAAAGGGAGAGGCATGGGCCCACCGTGGCCCATGAGAGAGTGAGGAGAGACAAGGGAGAGACACAGGCATGTCGTGGCCAGTGAGACGGTGAAGAGAGAGGGGAAAAAAGGGAGCAAGGAGAGAAAAAAGAGAAGGGAGAGGGAGCATGGGCCGCTGCCGGCTCATGAGGGTGAGAGAAGAAGAGAGAGAGGGAGGTGAGAGAAAAGAGAGGGAGGAGAGGAGGAGCACGGACACGCTGTGGGTTGGTGAGTGTGAGAGAGAGAGAGAGGGAGGGAGAGAGAGAAAGAGAGAGGAGGAGAAGAAGAAAGAGAAAGACAAGTAAGAGAAGAGGGAAGAAAAGAAGAATAAAGAGGAAAAGAGAGAGAAAGAGCGAGAGAACAAGAAGAAAGAGAAAGAGAAGAGAGAGTGGATCTAGGCTCCAGTCGGGTCTAGGTGAGCCCCCCGGAGGTCCTCTTGAGTGCTTCCTAGAGAGGGGGTTTAACCCTTGGGGAGAAGGTTAGGGCCTAGGCTTGAGTGTAGGTAAGCCTAAGTAGGTTAGGGTGACTAGGGTGTATGGTGTGGGTAATTAGGGAGTATAGTAGTTTAGGGTGTAGGGTGTAGGGCGTAGGGTAGTGTAAGGTAGTCTAGGGTGTAGGGTGTAGGGTGGTGTAGGTTAGTCTAGGGTGTAGGGTGGTTTAGTGTAGTCTAGGAACTATGAAGTTCGGGGTTTGGAGGTTGTGAGTTGCAAGTGGGAGATGCCCAAGGGTAATCTCTCTTTTACTAAATGTTTTTCTCTCCTCTCTCTTGAATTTGGAAATGAACTACAAACAAGAGTAATAGCTCAAACTTTGATTGATCTTTCAAAACTAGGTTACAAATGACTCGATTCACTTATATATGGAAACCATGCAATATGAGTGGATGCCTAAAACTCATCAAAATTGCTTGAGATTGGACAATTTAAATGAATGAAATCAAAATCCCGTTTTTATCCAAAATGACCATTTTACCCCATGACACATTTCACAACCATCCCGCTTAGAGGGGCCTCATGCTATTCTATTCCTCGGGAGCTTTTTTGGACCTTTGGGTGAAAATTTGGATGATCAAACACCGTAGAACTGTTGCAGGCTTCATCATGAACATTTTGATGTCCATTATTTGGCATAATTCGTAGTTTCGAAGTCGATTCCAAAATCTAGCCAATTTCATGAACTTGTGCATTTTCGATCATCGATGTAGAACGGTCTGTCCTGTTTCGAGCCTTTTTTTTTATCACAAATTGAAGAAGATTCAGTCACGATCATTTTGCAATAAAAATCGTCTGATTTGGTCATCGTTTAAGCATTTTTCAAATTGGGGAGGTCGCTTAAAAATGGGATTTCGACGATCGAAAAATTACCTTATTTAACCTCAAAATTAAGTGCCTTTTAGTCTCCAATCACAACCAAATTCTATATCAAATCGAAGTCCTTGGAAATATGATCGTAATGGACTGATATTTGCAATGATCCAATGCCGGGGCTTCGAGATATGGCCTCTTGAAAAATGAGATGTTTCTCCTTAAAAATCTGAAATTCATGCATTTTAAAACTCAACTTCTCTCTAAAAATTCTCCTATCTCGAGCAACGTCACAAGGCATGCCATATATAAAAACGATCGGCTCGACAAGATCTTGAACATGTTCAAATTTGAGAGCAATTGGCCTTGAAACGAGCAAGTTATGACCTTTAAAAAATCATCCTAAATTGAAACTCGCAGTTGTCATAAATGGAAACTGGTTTATCGATGTTGTACCTAAATAGTGAAAAACCCACCTATTTATAGTAAGTTAGGCCCAAAATGGTCCTAGAAGGTACTAATGAGCCAAAAATTGGTATCTGGTGGTTTTTGGATGTTTCAGATGTAATGGCAGTGGTTTGGTACTCATCTAAAACCCCAATAAAAGGGCTGTAGTTGTAAGGTTCATTTTCAACATGATATGAACTAGAATTGTAAACCGAGTTTCATCCTGATTGGCTTAAAACTTGTCGGATTGCGACGAAACTTGACGAGTATCCTTAGGGCATCCAAAGCTACCATCTCATGCATTTTGAGGCCAATCTGAAACTTTTTCGAGTTTTCCCAATATTAGGCTTATTTCTACAATGTTCTCGTGGTCTGCAGGTGTTTTGGGTACATGCAGACTACAGAGCACTGTAGAAATAAGTCTTTCTTATTCGCATCAGGGATACAAATGTATAAAAAATATTGTATAACAAGTAGCCCATTTGAAGTTTTAACTTCATCAGCTTGATATGAAAACAACATTTCTAAAGAGGCTGTTAGAAGAAGAAATCTATATAAGAAAACATAGGCTTTATAGAAAATGGAATGGGAAACTTAGCGTAACAACTTAAGAAATCCTCGTATGGCCTAAAGCAAGCATTATGGCAATGGTACATTCAATTTTAAGATACCTTGGCAAATGCTGGTTTTGTGCTGAACCAAGAGGATTATTGTATATATGTCAAGGTATGTGGTAGTGACTCTCATTTTGAAAACAAAAGCTTTCTTACCACAATACATTGATATGAAAGATATTAAAGATCCTTCATATATTCCAGAAATCAAGATTATATGAAATAAAAGAGAGAACCATCAAGTTATCCTATAAAATGTATAGCAAGAAAATTCTCGAAAGATCTATGGAAAATTGTACACTAATGTTAAGCCCTCTTAATAAGAAGATCAAGTTAAGTCTAGTCATGTATCCCATAAGTTAGACGCGAAAGAGGCCATGCAGAGGATCTTATACAAAAATGTAGTTGGGGCACTAATGTTTACAATATTGGGGACAAGATTGGAATTATCTTTTGTTATCATGATTAGCATGTTCTAGAGTAACCCCATTCATGGAGCACTTGAAGGTGGTCAAAAGTTTCTACGATATTTAAGGGGAACCGTAAATCTTGCACTCACTTATAGAGGAGGCTCAGACATAAGATATGTGGATATTCAGATGTTGACTGTTACGGTAATTCAGTTGAGATGAAGTCCACATTAGGATATATTTTCATACTTGCCAGTGGTGTTGTTTCTTAGTTTTAAAAGACATAGGACATCATTGCACTATCAAATATCAAATTAGAGTATTTGGCTTTTTGTCTCATAACAAAAGAAGTCATCTATCTGAAGAAGTTTCTAAATCAACTCAGACTTAATCCACTCAAGTGCCCATGTGAGAGGATCTTCTACAATAACCAGGTTACGATTTATGCGACTAAAGAGCCATGGTATCATAAGGTATCCAGCCATATAGGCAGACTATCACCAAATGTACAATAAGATCCGATCAAGCGAAATTGAGGCTACTTATCTCACGACAAAGGTTATGTTTGCATATCTTTTAATTAATGGCCTAGTGGCAAATGTGTTTTTGTGAAAGAGTTAGTGTATGGCTTTCAAAGGCCAAGTGGGAGATGTTGGCCTTTATAGCCTTTAAAGCACTTGAAAAAAATGTAAAAATAAAAAATTATAGTGGATGCACACTTTATTATCAATATATGAATTGATTGACTGACCGTGGGTTGAGTGGTCTTGGCCCAGGTCATGTCCAAAATTCTTATCTCTGAGAGTTCATCCTTCGTTAAGATCAGAGAGATGCCTATTGATAATTTTTGTAGGCTGAGACACGGGTGTTCTCTAGCGTGTGGTCGGAGGCCTATGAACACAAGGATCAAATCCTCAACAGCCACCGCATGGCATGTACTCATGATAACTCATTTTGGGAAGAAGCCCAAGGTTTGTGTGCATGTGCACAAGAAGGATTTCTATGTGCATGTGTTCATCTTTATGAATATGACTTGTTCTAGAGGGAGCTTATCATCCATACATTTGACTCGTAGTTCTGCCTTTTATTGGCCAATTTTGCTGCATCAATTGAGCCCCATGACTATAGGTCATGGGTCCCATTAGTTTAATTTGATAATGTAGTTGTGGATTACGATGTTTTAGAATAGGTGGAGTGGCTCCAAAATGTCCCTTGACCGGTTGGTAGTAATCTTCTCCCAAAATTATTTCATTGTGCTTCATAAATTGAACTCTAAGAATAATCTTTTCAAATTTTATTTATGGCTTTGTGGATTTTAATTATTTTTTTTGAATTTTCAATTTTATTTATTTATTTAAAATTTGCATAAAGGCATATTTTATATTTTTTAAAATTTATGGGGCCTTTAATGTGTGCACCCACATGGGGGCCCAAGGCGATGGCCAACATTGGACACCCCAGTCTCTTTGTAACACTCTGTAACTCTGAGCATTCACTCCCTTTTAATGAAACTTCAGTTAATGTTTTGTGTTTTTTTTTCTTTTCGAAAAAAAAAAAACTTAAACTTACAAGGACACCCCACGTGAGCGTTGGATGTGAAGCGCACAAGCCTCACACGTACCGCATTAGATGGATGTCCCTCCTCTCTCTCTCTCCCTAATCACTTCCAATTTGTTAAGGAGTTAGTTGGGAGAGAGATTTGAAAAGGAATTAGTAATTTCAAATTGAATTAGATGTTTTAGTTGATTTGGATTTCTAAAAAGAAAAGAACTTATTTCATGAAAGAAAAAAAACCCAAATGACTTGGATTTTGAATGAACATAATGGTTCTAAGAATCTTTCCTTCATCATGATGGCTAATATGAGGTTTGGATGGGTCAAATTTGATTCTCTTCACCTTGAATATTATATGGGATACCAAAGATAAAAGTAGTCCTAATAGAAGTTGGCATACCATAGGCCATGAGGTCCCATATAAAGGGCGTTACCCATGTCATTCCTCACCATTCAACTCTCTCTCTCTCTCGTGTGGCCTGGCCCCATATTAGACTTGGCCATAAGGTTGGCTTTGAGCCGCCTAAGATGTCTGAGAGTGGGGTACGTCCAGCCCAATTTGTATCGAGGTAAAGGGTGGTATTGTAGTGGGGTGCCCAAGGTCAAAGGGAATTCTCAGGTTATTTTACAGTATGTTTATTCTTGTTCTAGATTTATATTCTACTTCAAATTTCGATTTACTAATAAAATTTTATTTTTGAAGGTAGTAAGAGTAAGACCCTATATTGTATTAGGTTTGATTTTTTGCTTTTGTTATGTACTATGGCAATTGTAAGTATGATCGGCTGGTTCTTAATAGAAGAAAACATAACATTTTTGAATTTCTACCCTGGAATCCTACATTGCCACAACTTTCTCTTTCGGCCAATAGGGTATAAACAAGAGTTTTGACTAACCATGGAAACATTTGTAGTGTACCGAAGTGACTATGAGAAAATACAGGAATCATATATATTGGAACATATCTTCGTAAAGTATGTGCTTTGTGCACTGGAGGTCATTGAAACGGCCCAATACCCCCCCTCCCCCTCCCCCTCCCCCTCTAAAAATCTCTCTCGTTATTTTCTAGCCTTATTTTTTCATTTATTCCCCCACTTTTCAATTTTCTGTATATATGCCCGAAAATGTCAGTGGAGCAATTGTAACCTTTGCCTTATAACACATCGAGAGATGAGTGGTAGAGAATGAGTCCAATTAAATCGTGCTCCAAGAAGAGAACAGCCCACAAGACAGCCACCAAACAGACCACCGGTAGTGCCTGCTTCTAAGATGACTAATATTCGAAACTCGTTAGAAATTTCAAAAATGGGTTTTTCCGAGAAAAGGAGAGTAATTTAGAAAAGAGTTTTGAAATAGACAAAACTGAAATAATGAGAAAGAAAATAGAGGTATACCTTAAGCTAGGCCCCCATACCTGACACCTGGAGCTGGTGCCAATTCAAGACCAATATGGGTGTGCCGACTTTCTCCAAGCTTTTGGGGTCCACTAGGCGAAGTGATCGAGGCTAAACACGTTTTTTGAATGTACATAAGCATGGGAGTTTGGGTTTGGGTGTGCTAGTTATGGATCTGCCTACGGGGTTTAGGGGAGCTAGGGTAGTATTGGGGCAACCAGGATTCAGCTATAGTGTGGCAGAGTTTCAGCGTAATTTGAAAGTTTTGTCCTAAAAATAGGGGGAGGGGGTTGACCCCTATTTATAAACAAATGGCCCTCTTAATCACCACCCAAAGTCTGAGATCAAATCTGGGCCATCTGATATCAACGCTATAGGTGGCCTGGCGTCGTTATGTTTTTACACCATTAAATCATTTGAAAATGGAGATGCCAATGCTGACATTGATCCGAATGATTACGACTATCGTATCATGCAACCTCTCAATTTACAATCGACGTGATATTGGCCGGTGGCGTGTCAGATGGCCGACCAAACCACTGGCAGTGTTGAAGTCAACCGGTTCTTTAAGTTCAAAATTGGGCACGACGTGGCTGGCTATGAAGTCAATGTTGCTACTGAGGTATGATGATGGGTGGTGGTTTTGGTTAATTAGAAACTGATGTTGGTGGTGCCAGCGTTCAGCATTGGTACACCCATCGCTTCTGCAATGATGGTTACTTTTCGCTGCAGTTTGAGCATTTTGATGTTAGGCAATTAGCAGCAACTTGAGCCAATCGAGAGTCGACAATGCTAGTGTCAGCGTTCAATATTGGTGCCCCCATTAAATGTGCAATGATGGTAACGTTTTGCCACAGTTTGTGCATTCTGAAGTCAAGGATTGACGACAATTTGAGCCAATCAGAGACCGATGCTACTTATACCGGTGTCGCGGCTACTACACCCAGCGTTTGATATAGTCATGACTTCCAGCAGGCGTATTTGGAGGGTATCAATTTGGGGACCTGACCCACTAACCTCTAAGAATAGCTAGTCCTGTCGTTGACATTAGGGGCCCCATCCCGTGCCGACACTATGTTGAGGCCACCCTCAACATCCATACTACTTGTGGGGGTGTTGATCTCAGGTTGTTCCATCGTCAATCTTTGGTGATATGTTCTATATATCCTCTTGTTTTGGGGCAATTTCCAGCCCAGAGTTGCCGGCCTAGGGCTATGTAGTTACCCCCATGAAATTATGGCAAAGGGAATTTTTAAAATCCTGATTCTGAGCCCTAAGCACTACACAAAGCCTAGTGAGCCATAGTCAGCTTAGATCCAGTTTAATTGTCCCAAAACTATCCAAAACCTCTCCCAAGTTGTAGTAGACTCCGATATCTTCGTAATGATGCAAGAATTACTTAAATTACCATTAGCAAGTTAGATTATCAGGAATCCAAAGGAAAATGACCAAATTGCCCTTGTGTGAGACGCGCAAACCACACCGCGCGACTCGCGGTGAGTTACATGACCCGATGGGTCTGAGGCAGTAATTTTTCACCCAATTTATTTTTTGATAAGTATTTTCAAGAGGTTTAAATTTGAATATTCCATAAAATTCAAAATATACCTTATTCTTGATTAACTGAGCCCTTGGATTAAATAAAAAATTGTTAAGCTTGGTCGGCCCTGGTTCTCCTTGTCCCGGCCCAAGGAGTTTGGGGTCGGCCAAGGGGAGGGAAAGCCCTTTTCTTGAAGACCGTGTGCGATGTGTGTGTGCGTGCGGCTAGAACCAACAAAAGAAAGATTTACGTGAGGTAGGACCTACCTCACGTGATGGGGTTATGACACGCCCTGGCACTAAGCCCTCTTAGATTGCAATTTCGAAAACCCCTTGCCTCTCAACTTGGTTTGGTTTATGCTCCCTTGAGCTGCGTTGCTCCTTGAATCACACTTTTGTAAGATGGCTTGAAAAGGGTTGATGACCCTCAGTTCGTCCTTAGAGGTTTTAAGAGTGATGGGTGTTGGAAGGTATTCTTCATCAACATGGGGCCCCCGCTCAATAAAGGCCTAGCAAACAGTGAAAATTATGAAAGTCTCATAATGGCCCTAGAACTGGTCAAGATCTTCATGAGGTCTCTCAAAAGTCTCCTGCCAAGTTTTATCGCATTCCAACATGTCTAAGGCAGTGCAGATCGAGAAACAATTCCAGCAAAATTGGCCTCTTGCACCCTGAAACAAACCCCATAACTAGAGCTACATTTTCGGTATCTCAATTTTCTATGGGACCACCACCATTGGAACGGACACAGTTGAAAAGCCTTAGGGGTCAAATTTTAGCTCGAATAGACACTCCAGGAAGAAGTTATAGGCAAAAGAGTGAAGCAAGAAGGGTCGCACGCTATTCCCATGCAGCCACCCTACAACTCCACGCTATAGAAGGGACAGTCACGACCAGTGACTTTTGACGCTCATATCTCACCCGCTCTAGATCCGATCGAGCTCAAATTTGGTGATCTTGTTCATCTAGTCAAGAGGAGCGATTCGAAATATGGCACGCCCTGTGACGACAGTCGAGCGCGAAGAAAAGCTAGAAAGAAGTTGCTAATCTGTGAAGAAAGTGCAAGAAATTTAGCAGCATCGTGTCTCGCTCAAGCAGCCGGATCACGCCGCTTGTGAGCCCGCTCGACACGAGACCAATTCCATTGCAGGCATAAGGTCTCGGGCTTTCATTGACCGGAATGCCGTACATGATGAACTGTCGGATTCTGCACACGAAGCTGATGAAGCAACTGTAAATTCCATAGTCGGAATTCTAGATTCTGAACAAAATTTCGAAGTTGTGAAATCTTCGTTCTAGCACGGAATCGAGCTATGTTTATTGCCCGGCGATCGTAACGGTATGCCCAGTGTAGTTCAGTGAAGAAATCACCAAAAAACATTTAAGAACTAGTACACTATCGATTCGAAGTTTCAAGATCCACTAAAATTTCAAGTCACATGGTCAGACACTAAAAACACGATCCATGGTTGGAAGTTGGTATCAGATCGATCGCCATACCGTGCCCTACAAGAAAACAATCATCTTACGATCAACCGGGCATCAGAATGACACCAGATCATCCATGTAAGATCACGCAAGTTCTAGAGCAACACAAGGACTGTTCTGAAATTCAAAGAATTGTTAAGAAGGGATAAATCTATCATTTTGCACCCTATTTTCTATTTTTTAATTTCTTTTAATTCAATTTAATCTTAATTTCCAGCAATTAGGGTTACTTTTGATCATCCACCCATGTTTGGGGTAAATTCTATATATACGTACCAGTATTGTACACAGAAAAAAGACACACACAGAGGATCCATCTCCTTGCAAAAAAGAGAGTTTTTACTGAATATAGTTTCTCTTTCTTCCCACTGGCGTGTCACGCTTGAGAGAGAGAGTGAGGTGAGAGAAACTTTTGACCGGTACCCCTAGGTTCGAGGTAAACCTTCTCTCTCTTTTTTTCTTTGCTTCTCTCTCTCCTCTTTTCTCTCTTCTTCTCTTTCTTCTTCTTCTTCCCCGTTTGAGCTCTCCTTAGAGGCCATGCACGACAATAGCAATGTCATGCATGCCTCTCTGGTAGCCTCACAGGTCGCGCATGGCGATGGCAGTTCCATGCACCCGTCTCTTTCTCCCTCTGTTCTATCTCTTTCGCGAGGCCTACAGACGGTACTGCTCATCGCCATCTGCAGAATTATCTTAAGCGCCTCAACGAAGGACACAGGTAACAAAGCCTATTGTCGCCCGCAGAGGCTTCACCCTATCGCATGACCGTTGCAAACGGCAATACCCATCGCCATTAACAAAGGGTCAAAGCAATACACTTCGCCATGCACTGACTTCTTCCACTCTTCCCTGCGCCCATCGTCGTGCGCCCTACGAGGAGTAATTGCCGCGAGACCTATGAGAAGTTTTCGTCTTGCACCTCGCTAGGAGCCATCACTGTTCGTTAGGGACATGTTGCCTCCTCGTGCTGTCATGGACGATGCCCATTGCCATCTGGATTCTTCCTCCCTCTGCAGTATCTCTCTCTTCTCTTCATCCTTTTCTCTTCTAACTTGACTGAGGGTAGATCTAGCTAAGCACCGCCAACTCGATCTCGTTTTGAGTACTATTGCCGCCTTGCTGGTCCTGAGGACCATGCCCGTCTTGCTACCACTCCGAGTCGATAGGTGTCTGGATGTCATACTAGCTTCGCCTCCCTGTCGAGTTTTTCTTCTCTTTTCTATCTTTATCTAAAACTTTATGTTTCATCATGCTCTCACATGAACGTACATTGCCCTAAGACAAGGGTGGGTCTCCTTGACCCACATGTCTTACAAATTAACCATAGAAGTGTGTTGTACAGAAAACAAGAGAATTGCAGGTCAAGGGAGGCTATTCCAAATCAGCTAAAGCAACTGAGGGGCTTTCTTTGTGATCTAAGAGGGCACCCACGTGAGCCAACCTGAGTAAGTCCCGAACCCACCTAAAATTCCTCTCTCATCGGTTGGTATACCTGCCCTTGCTCTGGAGCAAGATTCTGAGAGAGCGATCTCAAACGTCGGGTTCACTAGAAACTCAAGGTACATGTCGTCAGATCATCTAGATCTGGAAGGCGAGAACGAGGCACCTAACTAGCTTGGCGATTCCACTGGGGACTTATTACCCCTTAGTTGGTTCACTCTTGTTTGACCAGTATCCTCTTTTACTTTTTTCACTTATTTCTATGGCATCTGAGATGTTCAACCTGTTTATCTTAGTCGAGGATTTTCTTATCCCCACACTCATGGCTTTTCCGGAGAAGCGAGCTGCTCAAGCCTCCTTCCCCACTCTCCTCTTGAGTCGGGACTCACGGTCGGGCTCCCAGGTTCTCACCTGGATCGGTGTGATGGGGGACTTCAAGGTCCCTGCCTCCCCGCTTTCTCGCCCTGGTGGACTCTCCACCAAGGCCCCTTGCATGGGTAGCACACCTGCTGCCGTGCACCCTGCTACTAGTAAGTCTACTGCCAGTCATATTGTTGAGGCATGCTGGAAGGCTGCCCCCATCACTCTCGCGAAAGGCAAGCAAGTTGTCGTCACTCCTAAGGTTCGCTGAAAGGCAACCCGTTATGCTCCTTCATCACCCCAAACCTCCACACCTGAAGAGTCGGCACATTGAAGCGAAGGTCCTGAGATCTCCACCCCTCGCACACACCCAAGGGCTCATGGTCCATCCACTCGAGCCTCACCTCGGGGCATCACGTTGCCTTGAGCTTGCATCCAGGTCTAGGTCTTCTCGGGCCAAATCCTGCATGTGTCATGCATTTGCTTTCCATAACCCGGGGCAACGCTGGCTCTACACCACCTCAAGTACATGAGGGTTGACCACTCTGTCCTCCCTCCCAGCGCACACAGCTTCACCCTGTGAGAGGTGGACTTCTGCCTCACCCATCACAAACACAAGCTCGTGGGTCTTGACCTCCTCAGGTCAGACTCATTGATCGAAACATGGCTCATCAGGGAGTGAGAGCCGCATAAGATCTCCCCAGTTCAACAACAACAAGAGTCCTTGAGGGTGAGTCCTTGAGGGTGAGGACGATGACTAAAAGATCCCTCTGAAAATACTAAGGACCATCATGAATGCAAGAAATTGATGAAACCAGCGTCTAACCTACCACAACCTTCAGAGTACGTCTCCCCAAAACGCCCTAGCCTACAGGGGACCAGACTTTCGAGACAGGTCAGAAGCCCCTGACTGGACTCGCTAGATGGAACCTACAAAGATACATGAGCATCAAAAGCAAACCTAGTGTAGCAGCAAACAATGCCAACCAAAGGTTCGTAGCATTTGACCTTCAAAAAAAGGCTTGATAGTCCCTTGAAGGTGAGGACTTCCACAAGATCCCTCAAACTTCCAGAATGATTGCAATTCTCGATTCTCTCGAAGCACAAAATTCGGCGGGGCATGTTGTTGGGCCCCTGCTCAATAAAGGCCTAGCAAACATTGGAAATTCCAACAGTCTCAGAATAGCCTCAGAATTGGTCAAGATCTTCATAAGGTCAAGTTCCGTCACATTCCGACATGTCTAAGGCAATGCAGACCAAGAAACAGTTCCAGCAAAATCGACCTATGGCACCTTGGAACGAACCCTATAACTAGAGCTACATTTTTGGTGTCTCAAATTTGTTGTGGGACCACCACCATTGGAACTGACACAGTTGAAAACCCCTAAGGGTCAAATTTCAGCTCAAACGGATACTCCAAGAAGAAGTTATAGGAAAAAGAGTTAAACAGGAAGGGTCGCACGCTATTCCCGTGCAGCCACCCATGGAAGGGACAGTCACGACCAGTGACTTTCAACGCTCATATTTTGCCCATCCTAATCCGAATCGCACTCAAATTTTGTAAGGACGTTCGTCTAGTCGAGACGAGCGATTCGATATGTGGCATGCCCCGTGACGATAATAGAGTGCGAAGAAAAGCTAGAGAGAAGTTACTTATCAGTGAAGAAAGTACAGGAAATTCAACAGCAACGTGTCTTGCTCAAACGGCAAGATCACGCCACTCGCAACCCTGATTGATGCGAGACCAATTCCATTACAGGCGTAAGGTCTCGAGCTACCATTAATCCGAACCGCGTACATGATGAACGGTCGGATTTTGTACACAAAGCTGATGAAGCAACTGTAAATTCCGTTGCTGGAATTCCAGATTCCGACCAAAATTCCAAAGTTGCGAAATCTTCGTTTGGGCACGGAATCGGGCTGCATTTGTTGCCCCACCATCGTAACGATATGCTCAGTGTAATTCTGTGAAGAAATCACCAAAAAACATCAAGGAACAAGTACTCTATCGATCCGAAGTTTCAAGATCTACTCAAATTTCAAGTCACATGATCGTGCACTAAAAACACGATCCATGGCTCGAAGTTGGTATCAAATCGATCGTCATGCCGTGCCTTACAAGAAAACAATCATCTTACGATCAACCGGACATCAGAACAACCCCGGATCATCTATGCAAGATCATGCAAGTTCTAGGGCAACATAGGGACTATTCTGAACTTTCACGAATTGCTAAGAATGGGCAAATCTGTCATTTTGCACCCTATTTTCTAATTTCTTTTAATTTAATTTAATATTAATTTCCAGCAATTAGGGTTACTTTTGATCATCACCCATGTTTGGGGCAAATTCTATATATACGCACTAGCATTGTTCGCAGAAAAAAGACACACACACATGATTCATCTCCTTGTAAAAGAGTGAGTTTTTATTGAATATAGTTTCTCTTTCTTCCCACTGTTGTGTCACGCTTAAGAGAGAGAGAGTGAGGTGAGAGAAACTTTTGACTGGTACCCCTAGGATCGAGGTAAACCTTTTCTCTCTTCTTTTTCTTTTCTTCTCTCTCTCCTCTTTTATCTCTTCTTATCTTTCTTCTTCTTCTTCCCCATCTTAGTTCTCCTCAAAGGCCATGCACGGCAGTGGCAGTGTCGTGCATGTTTCTCTGGTAGCCTCACAGGTCGCGCAAGGCAATGGCAGTTCTATGCACGTGTAAAAATCTTAAACTTTCAAAAAAAATATATGTAAATAAATAAATAATTCTTTATAGTGTGATGGTCCATATAAGTATTATGGTCCTTAGGGACCATCACCACTTTTGTTAACTTATACCTTTCATATACAACGTCCCTAAAGGTTTCACGTATAATAATATCGTCACACCTCATGTATGAGGTGGAGCTTAATAAATAATATAATAATGTGTCTTAAGAATTTAAATAGGAGAGGTGAGGACTCCCACACTAGAAAACTTTTGTCTAAGCTCTCCCAACACACTGAGATCTTTCTCTCTCTAGCCGAATTTTTATCGGAAGCTCCCTCTCAAATATTTTAGGTAAGTGACTTCATTATCTTGAAAGATAATCCATTCTTTTTAATAAAATTGTGATATTTTATCTATGTTAGAAATTTTAAATGCTGTAAATTCTTAGAAATAAATTTATTTATATTTTCTTGTCTATTGTTAGAAAATTTTAGATACTGTAAAATTATTAAAAATAAATGTGATATTTCTGCGTTTAGTAAAATTGTGAGATTCTTTCTACTGTTTTTTAATATTTACACATGACTGCCTTATTATTTGAAAACTGATATTTTTGCAATTGATTAGAGCATTGTCTGTGAAATGTTTATTTGCGAATTGACATCCCATAAATTGTGATAATTCTGTATTCTTGAATTTCTATAAGAGTTTTTCTATACATATTAGATTGGCAATTATGCTAGAATGTCTTTACGAACTACTACCTTTCTAAATTTGAACCCAAAATATTTGACTGGTTATTTTGGAAATGTTATTGAAAGTAATTGTTATTAATGGTTTCAGTGAAATTCATATTAATAATTTCAGTGATATGTTGAGTACATGATATTGCTGCTTTCAAATGTTTAAAGAGATTTAGAAATACTTTAAGTATGCAAGTGGACTCATCCGGTTCGCAGATGAGGTATAAGTGGACCTATCCTGTACGTCGGTAGGGATTAAGTGGACTCATCCGGTATGTCAGTGAGCCATAAGTGGACCTATCTGAGACGCCGATAGGGATTAAGTGGACCCATCAGGATGCTGATGGGATATATAGGTGACCTACTTGGGACGCCTGTAGGGTATTTTGTGAAATCTTTTGAATTATGCACTGCCGTTAAAATGTTATATGCATTTCAATTATTCGAATTATACCTAATAATGCATTTTTTAAAGTGAAATTGTTGATGCATTTCTGTTAATAGATCTCCTTTTTGAAAATATTGATATCTTTCAACCATAATTATTTTTAGGATTATGATGATCACTTACTGAGTAGCCAAACTCATCAAATTATGGTAAACATTTTTTCTCAGGATAACTGCGTTTCTTTTTGAGTGCTCGTCAGGATCAAGTCTGGAAGATATTGTAGTTGTACTTAAACTTTATTTTGTTACTTTGTAAGAATTCGCCATTGTAAATTTGTCCTAAAAAGAGATGTACATATGCTTTGACTGTCATATCTCAGGAACATCAGTATTGTAAATTCTTGGGGCGTGACAGCACGTGTCTCTTTCTCCCTCTGTTCTATCTCTTTCATGAGGCCTGCAGATGGTGCCGCTCATCGCCATCTACAGACATATCCTAAGCGCCTCAGCGAAGGACATGGGTAACGAAGCCTATCTTCGGCCGCAAGGGCTTCACCCTGTCGCATGATCGTTGCAGACAGCAATACCCATCACCGTCCGCAAAGGGTCGAGGCAATACTCGTCATCGCTCGCTGGCTTCTTCCACACTTCCCTGTGCCCATCGTCGTGCGCCTTATGAGAGGTAATCACCGCAAGACCTATGAGAAGTTATCGTTGTGTGCCTCGTTAGGAGCCATCACCGTTCGCTAGAGACATGTCGCCTCCTCGTGCTGCCAACGATGATGCCCATTGCCGTCTGGATTCTTCCTCCATCTGTCGTTTCTCTCTTTCTTCTCTTCTAACTTGACTGAGGGTAGATCTAGCTTAGTAACGCCATCTCGATCTTGGTTTTGAGTAGTATTGCCGTCGTGTTAGTCCTGAGGACCATGCCCATCTTGCTACCACTCTTAGTCGATAATTGTCTGGATGTCATGCTAGCTTCGCCTCTCTGTCGAGTTTTTCTTCTCTTTTCTATCTTTATCTAAAACTTTACGTTTCATCATGCTCTCACATGAATGTACATTGCCCTAAGACAAGGGTGAGTCTCCTTGACCCACTTGTCTTACAAATTAACCATAGAAGTGTTGTGTAGAAAACAAGAGGATTGCAGGTCAAGGGAGGCGATTCTGAACCAGGTAAAGCAGCTGGGGGGCTTTCTTCGTGATCTAAGAGCGAGCCCATGCGATCCAGCCCGAGTAAGTCCCAAACTTAAAATTCCTCTCTCATCGGTTGGTATACCTGCCCTTACTCTCGAGCAAGGTTCTGAGAGAGCGATCTCAAACCCCGGGTTCACCAGAAACCCGAGGTACGTGCTGCCAAATCATCTAGATCCGGAAGGCGAGATCAAGGCACCTAACAAATGGGGTTGTGGGTTTGGGGTTTAGGAAGAAGAGAAGCACAAGAGAATAGAGGGAAGAGAGGAAGAAGAGATAGAAAATGAGAGAATATAAGAGAGGAAGAGGAGTTCTCTCAATAATTGAACAGCCTTTCAGCGTTACCTACCCAGGAGGTATTACTAGAAGTAGAAGAAAGGGTGCTGGGCACAACCCCTAAAAAGAGGACCTATGTGTCCTTTGCCTTATCATTTTAGAGTAGATCTTATCTTATCTGCTTAATTTAAAACTCTTAAATTTATCTTATTAGATTAAATTTCTTTAAGATCTTTATCTTTTCTATCCTTATTCTATCTCTATCTTTTGCATTAGTTGATTAGGTTGATTGCATGTGCCAGCTTGATCACACTTATTGCCGCACCATTAGAGTGTAGATTTTCCACACATCTCCACATACATTCTGACATAGCCCAAAACTTTCAATTTTTCTAAAGCCCCCTATGCCTGAACCCAATTTTGTGCACGGGACATTGGGAGTGCACCAGCAATGACGCGAGCACCCCTTTCGGAAAATCCTAACCATAAAACATACCCATAACAGTAAAGTCCAACCTATGACGTTGAACTATAGCTAGGCCTTAAGTGGGCACCAATTAAGCCTAGCCAAGTTTTCAGCTGTTTTTTCAATTAGGTAAACTGACCATGATGTGATGTAGGGTCCAAAGTGTTCTTAATAGCAAAAGCAAAAATTACATGCAACTCGAAATTTTAACTAGCAGGTCTTGCACAAGCAAGCAAATATACAATAAAATCCATTTAAAATGAATGACATGGACATTTTAAGACATCATTATCACTTACACAATACTCAATAACAGTCCCCAACGAGTTTTAAATACATATTTTCAACAAGAACTCGAAATTATGTCATCACACATGACATTTCACAACTATTGAGCTTATGCTCTTACATAACCAAAATACATAAAATGAACACAAAAGAAATTATTTCAGAAATTTCTAAACATAACAATAGTGACTTAGAGTGCCAATTAATTGTGGGAAAGCCAATGGATTGAACCCTATACACCTGGTCACTTTGGGACCTTTTAGAGACTTATTGTTGTCCTTTAAATGAGTGCAAGAGTGGTTTTAATAACATAAGTTGATCATTCCATATGGGAAGCTTAAAACACTATTAAAAATACTCAATAAGGTTCAATTTTTTAGAGTAATATGATGGAAATCAGATTGCAAAAAGAAGTAGATAGATCCGACTCAAAACGAGAGCATACTACACTATATAGTCCGCGTTCCACAAATATTTTCTCAATGCAAAAGGAGGGAACTCTAACCCAAAATTAATCTTCTAAAATGAAAATTAATTCCCTGATATTGATGATAAACAAAGGATATGCTCAGAAAAAATCGGATTGAGATAGGTTATGGAAAACTAAGCATGAATCAAGGAGAACCAAGGTACTCAACATAAGATCAAGATGAAGGACCACACTATCCAAATCAAGCTTAAAGATTACTGAAACCTAATAATGGAAAGAGGTAAAATTTTATGTAAACATAAGTTTATAGGAAGATTTTAATCATGAATGAGTGAAAATATGAAGTGGAAAAGTAAATTTAATTAGTACCTTGAAGGTGGTGTAAGTTCAACTTGACTATGAAGGAGGGGGAACACCAGATCATGTGATGATCAAGGAAGAACAAGCACAGGAGGGGGCGGTGCGTGGAAACCAAGGGGAATCTCTCTCTCTCTCGGGGCTGGTTTGTGGAAACCATAAGGAATCTCTCTCTCTCTCACTTTAGTTCATCAAAAGGTGTTTCTCAATTTAGGGCTTCAATTCAACCTTTGGCATATTTATATTGAGTGTTAAGTATGGAATAGATCATGACCCTTTATGCAACCCATATAAGACACATGAGAGACCTCATCCTAGCCACTCATCCCCATCTAACCACTAGGATGAAATGATGAGATTGAACATCTTTTTACTTCATTAAACCCTAGATCAAGCTACATTCCCAGTTGGTCGTTAGTCCTATACTTTAACTCCAAGCAAGTCCAAAATAGTATTTACACAAAAACCCATGGTTTTAAATAAATTGATTAGTATAGTAAATGGATAAGCGCAAGGGCATAAAGGTAAAGAACATAATCCATATATGTAGAAAAATATCTTCTTACAATAAACCAATAAAAATCAAACAAATCAAACATGCTCTTACCTATGGGACTATTCCATATGGCTTCGTTACACATGAAAGAATCCCATGTGGAAATGAATTTTAAAATCAAACTAGTTTAAATCAATTTGAAATTGACTTGACTTCATACATGCCAAGCAAGGCACATGCGAGACTAATAAGCCATGTGACAAAATACACACTTAAGTCACAACCATAAATAACATATAAAATAACACTCGACATAAAATGTTATATAAAACAACAATATGTCAAATACCAACTAGACCCTCGTGCATTGGGATCAGCATCAAAACAAAGGGGGCCTACATGTGGGGCCCATGTGTACCAGGTGGCCACCCTATGGCCACTCTGGTGCCACCTGGGATCCACATAGATGTCCTCACATGGAATTTACTTCAAACAAATTTGAAAAACACTTTTTTGGTGATTAAAAATTTTGGAAAAAATCTTCAAAAATCCCAATAAATGAATAAAACATTTTTTAACATTAATACAATATTTCTCAACAAAAATAAAATCAGACATAAGGTAAACTAGATCTTAGGGTTTTGACATTAGGTATCAAAGTACTCCATTGGGCTAGTCCCAAATGATGTTCTGTTGTGTCTCAAGTTGACCCAACAAACCTATGCTCCAAAGTCTATCATAGGGATATATAATTGGCCATATCAAAGTCACTGAGCCAGAGCTTCCTATCATTGGTTTCTCAATGGATTACAGGTACACTCCTATAAGACATATTGCTACTAAAAAACAGGGGTCCTCTCAAAGTACATGTGCACTGGCTCTTCTAAGTTAGATTAAACTATAGAAGAGTGGCTTCCTATGTTAATGTAAGTGCATATGCTATAGATTAGTTTCGTGTCAGGGTATGGACTTATATCTCATAAGTCTTGCCTATTCCATATAGAGCGATTTCTCATTGAACACTCGAGTTCTATATTACTAGATTGGGTTATCTAAGCTCTAGCTTATCATATTAACTATGAGGCATTCTAATATATATTTATTCCTGAGTAAGAGGTGACCTTCACACTTCCTTTAGAGATTTCTCACTCAAAATGTAAGCTCTCAATGCTTAAAATACTTGGGGTATGAGAATTTATGCCTCAATTTGCTAAGAACTCATATTCTATCTCTCTCACTCACTCCCACTACGCGAGAGATTCTTGGCGTTAAGGCTTTGAAAGGCCATCTAGCTAATAGACTAGATCGAGCCTACCCATAGTCTCTCTGATCAAATTAATTTCAAACCTTTTAGTTTATCCATGTTTTGTATTTTATATCTAGGAAGTCATGTCAATGGTCCGTGATGACCCGGATACTGAGTCCAACACTTCTTTAAAACAGTCTAGGCCAAGGCAGCCCGTTGGCCCCTATGGCTCGGTCCCTTGGGATTCCCCGCCTCGAGTCATCATAAGTCTAGTTCTAGTGGGCCTATAGTCCCATCTCCTGAGCTTAACCTAGAGATCCCACTTACCCGAGAGGTTTGTATGGCTCGTACTACCTTGAATAGTCGAGGTGTTTAGCTCGGAGCTGCCCTTAAGGAGGTGAGGTTACTACCTTGCTCCAAGTCAAAAGTTAAAGCAAAGGCTATCGAGGTTCACACCATCAACGAGACCCCAGTCCCCCCTAACTCACCTGACCACAACTCTAGTAATTATGTGTTCTTGTCCATTGAATGTCTTAGGGATGTTCATACGCTTAGAGCCGACTTAAGGTGTATTAGCCATTCCAAACCATGTTACCCATCTAGGGGCTTGGGTTGGTGTTTGAGTCAAGGTCACAGGGCCTCTCTTGCCCTTGATCAACACAATCATGGTAGCTCTACCCCATCAGCGAGCCAACATCACCAGACCACCAGCCTTGAACCTCCCAATGCACCAGCTTGATCACAAGACTATCCACCTCATAACCCTCCATCCAAGCCTGACAAACCTCAGGATCCACACCATCGTTCCATGGTACAATCTTTCCAGGCCACCCCAGCTCCATATTATCACCCGAAAGTGGCCTACTAGGCTCCATCACCACCCTACTACCCATCAACTTGCCGCATCAAATGACTCCATCCTTTCTGGTCGCACCTGCGGCTTGTAGTCATCACTATCCGAGGCAACCCATGCAACCTACCCCAGTAGTCCATTTCCGACCATCAGTCTCAGCATACAAGCTATGCTGAGGTTATGTGGCCATTTAAAGGCCTTACAAGATCATGTGCTGGAATTATTTATAGTGATATGTTAGTGCCCAAGGGAGTGTGATCCAGTTTGGATAGTGAAGCATCACTGATGCCATGACTCACCTAAGGTTTGACGGGCTATGGCTAAGATTGATATGTAAAATAGTAGCCCTGGGAATTTGTGCACAACTAAGGGTTTCAATGTGGATTTATCCCTTTATAAGGTTAGAGCTGTGCCTAGGGTAGTTGGCCAGGGGTCTGGGTGTGACCCCTATATGGTTAACCATAGAGGACAAGGGCCAAATCCTCATCATTATCATTGCCCGATGTGTTTTTTATACTAAAAAATGCAAGCAAGGGACGATGCCCCTGCCTTGGTTTACGGTACAAACAAATTGAAGAGTTGAAAGAGTATGGGTCTCGTCAAATTACGTTCCGAGGGAGAATTAGGTTCTAAGACCTTATCCCTCTCGAACTGCCGGCAAAGTCGGCTTCCCTCCTATTTCAACCTTGGAACTTAACAAGAAAACTTTTGAAAAGGGGTTTGAGATAAAATGAAAATTTTAGAAGAAGCGGTTTAGAAAGAGAACAAGGGAGAAGAACCACAAGTAAACAACTAAACTAGGGAGATACAAATAAACAGGGATAAAGAGTCTAACTACAAAATGCAAGAAAAATAAGAAAGTTAGAAGCATGGAGGCAAGGAAATAAGGCTAAACCAAACATACATAACATAAAATGAAAAAGAGAGAGATTATTATAGAGAAGCAAGGATGAATATAAAAAAGAAAAGAGAACAGATTCTTATCAATGAGGCTAAGGGATATAAGTACAATATGAGAATAAAAATAATAATACAATATGGGAGAGAATGATCACGAGAGAAAGGGGAGTAAAACTCGTACTAATAGATAACATGCAAAGAGAGTGATAAAAATAAGTATATAAAAGAGATAGAAGGAAAAAGTGTTAGAAAGAGTACCAAAGTAAATGAAATAGAGAGAAGTAGATAATGACATATTGAATAAAGGTTACTAATAAAATATTATACGAGACAAATAAAAGTAGTTGTAACAAAAAGAAAATAAGAGAGATTAAATTATTGAACAAAATATAAGGGAAATAAACTAAATAACTATAGAAAAAAGAAAAGAAAAGAAAAGGGGAGTGGAAATTGGTGAGACTTAGACTATGATATAGAAGAGAAGAGAGAGTACATCATTAATCAAGAAAAATAATCATAGTCAAGAAAAAGGGATGAATGCTTAATTGAGAAAGAAAAGAAGAAAGCAAGATGTACACCAAGTGAACAAAAAGGGAAAAGAAATCAAACACAAACAAACTAGAAGAAATAAATACAACAAGAAAAGAGAAAACAACCACACAATAAAAGAGATGAAAGGTTGGGATAGGAAGAGAGAGCCTATATAATCAAATGGGGAAAACAAGGAGGAGACATGGATGTAACAAACTAGGAAGAGT
Source organism: Amborella trichopoda (assembly GCF_000471905.2). Next base: position 2,201,742 of record NW_006497498.1, read on the forward strand.
GTTTAATGCATAAGGAGGGAAAAATCATTATTTAATTAAGAGGAAAGAGAGAGAGAGAGAGAGAGAGAGAGAGAGAGAGATCTTACCAAACAAAGAAAAAAACAGGAAGAAATAAATGCAACAAACTAAGGAATAAATGCCATGAAGAAAAACAAAAGACCTTGCAATAAAGAGAGTAAAAGAAGGAGAAGAGGATTAAATATTGCTAATCTATGGATAATAAATACTACTTTAGATGGAGAACAAGAGAAGATAAATAACTCATAAATAAAAGAAAATAAATAAAAATAGATTAAAATAACTAAAAGAGAACTAGATATAAGAAACAAGAGAAAATGAAAGAAAATGATGCTTTAGGCCAAGCATCCAGTGTCGGCGCCGATTCAGATTGTTTGGTTGCACAGTCAATCCTGAACTTTTCAGCTTTTAAAAAGGCAAGTAGAAGTAGGAGGAAGAGGGCCCGAAATGTCTGATTATCCGGACCGCCTTCGATTTGATAGTGTAGCTTGAAGGAGTTGGTCACTTAGTTTTGGATTAAAGGGTTTGGATGGAATGGAGATTGCTCAAGTGGGCTCACTTTGGGGATTTTCTCTCCACCTCAAGTTTAAACTCAAAATCAAGGGATTTTTTACCATAGCCTAGGTTCAAGATTAAGGAAGTTCGGACAGAGTTTTGGCTCAATATTGTCCAAAAATCCTGACCTTAAGCCTGAGGCAAAGGGGGTTTTAATATGCAATAAGGACCCAGGACAACATGTAGGTCGGTTTTGTGCAATTTTCGGACTATCAAAACTCTGACGACACTTGGAATAGGATTGACACTAGTGGGAATGGTGTCATGTCATTAATGTAATAATAATGACGATCAACAAACATTAATTGCTCATTAATGCAGCCGATGCGGTCTTTTTAGTGTCTAACGTCATTGTCAATGGTGCCAGCGACATTCTGACTGCCTTCATATCTTATTTCATATATGTGTAGCGTTCTGGTGATTTTGGTCTAGTTCTGATGGACTAATCACAGCTTGAAGCTATTCCGACTGGCGCCGGTGGTATTTGGAATAATGTCAGATACCAGCTGGCACGCCGTCTTGGTTGTACCTTCGTCAGCTCGTTGGTCAATAGATATTTGACAACCATAGACCGCACTGACTTTTGACGTGTCAGTTTGGGTTAGCCATGTCAGCGTGTACAAACTGACATGTCAGCATGTTATCTCAATCGTAGCTGTTAGGCTATTTCCCGTCTAGTGGAGGTCTTTGGGCCTAGAGCTAGTTGAAATGAAGCTAGCGGCATTGGCACGGCTGCTAGACTTCTGGTTACTATTGGAGCTCAAAGGGGAGGCTTGGAGTTGGGCGCTGGTTGCACTACCATTGGCGCCATTAGGAATTGCGCCAGACTTCCGGTCTTTCAGACTACCTACTCGATGACTGAGGTACCTTCGGACTTTTGATAGGGCTTTGGTAGCTGTTGGGCAAACATCATAGCCTTCCTTTCTAAAGTACTTCATGGTCAGGTCGCTTTGAGTTTATCTTTCCTTGGTTTGCCTCTTGGTACCTTTGGTCCCACTAGAGCAATGAAAGTTTGGTGGAGGCTAGGTTTACAGAAAAGTGGGTGAATGGTTTAAAATATCTAGGTGGCATGCCTAGGACATTTCAACCTATCCATAACTTCTCCAGTTAAGATCGAGGCGTCTACCCATGTACACTAGATTGCCATCTATGAAGTAGCCCTCTGGGTGAGGGTGTGTGTTGTGTACATGTGTCGAATAGATGTCTCCCTACAACACTGGACTATTTTGGAATGATCGATGAGTTATTATGCTAGAATTAGCCCTGGACTTATCCTCAGGGAGGAACCAATAATTCATGGGCTAATATCATGTCTCTTTCATTTATTGGTTGACTTTGATAGTCCAACCATGAAACCCTGTGACGGGCTATGGGTCATGGGACTTATTGAGTCAATTTGAGAAAATGCAGTGACATGCAATTTCTAGAAGGGATAGAGTCTTCAGTATACTTGTTAAATTCATAACTATTTAGATCTAATTCCCATCAAATATTTTTAAATATATTTAATTAATTTTTAATTATATTTTTTATAATTAAAATGAATTTTTGGACTTCTCTAGATATTTTATTTGATTGAAAAATAATTTTTAAATTAGGAAAAATTGATTTTCTAGATTTATTCTATTCAGAGAGAAAGATAAAATAGTTATGGGCTATATAAAAAGCCTTTTATTAATCTAAAATATTATTTCGGGTGTGGGAGCTGATTTGGGGTTTGGGGCCACCCACATATGAGCCTACAAGTGGGGGACGTGGGCCCACATGGCCCTCCATGTGTGGGATGCCCCACTTCCTCTCCTTTCCATTTTGGAGTGGCTTATGTTGGAAGCCACCCCCTTGATTTAAAATTAAAGGAAATAGTTATGAAATAGAGATTTCAAATAAGTGTCGAGATTAACTGAAATTGGATTTGTAATAACATAGTATTTTTTTCTCTACACAATTATTTGATGGAAATAAAGTTAGGGAAACCAAAGGACAATGTTTCCACCTCATTCCTTTAATCATGATGGTTGACCTAAAGAATGAAGGGATGAGATCTCTTGACCCCCAAAAGTAGCCCTGATCAAAGGTCAATATTGAGTCTCATAATGATGGCAAAACCTTAGACCTCAAAAACCCTAGTCTATTCTATAAATACTTTATATGGGAGTCTATTCTTTAGACACTTGTGACTGAGTGACCTCTTTCTAACCTAAAGGCAAGTACACCTCTCTCTCTCTCTCTCTCTCTCTCTCTCTCTCTCTCTCTCTACTTACTCTTACTTACTTACTTACTTACGTTACTTACGTTACGTTACGTTACGTACGTTACGT